>CM061353.1:57885000-58182500 GCA_030867105.1 Liasis olivaceus | reverse complement strand
GTTCTTTTGCCCACAACATTCTGAGAGAGCTTGCTGTTTTCATTTCTCCATCCATTGTTGATATTTTCCCCATTCCAGTATGGTATCTGTTGGCAATTCATGTTATATCCTTGCAGGCCTTCATGCTTCTGGCTTTCCTGTCAATGACCTGGTTTAGGAACATGATATTTGTAAGTGTAAGCCTTATACTGCATTTGGTTGATATTCTGTGCAGTTCTTGACATCCCTTCTGTTCCTATACACTGACCTTGTGCTTTGTTATTTATGCTGCCTGTTTTAGGTTTGCAGCATTTTCCCAACCTCAACACATCCATCTCAAAACTTTTTACTCATTCTTATATTAAAATGGCTTCTCAAAATCCAGGCCTTTCACCATAGCTAGCACACATCAGTTGCATTCACACACGTAAGCTGATAACACGTATATATATTGCCACAAATTCCCCAATGAGGCACTTGGTGAAATAAATTGAAGCCAGTGCTAAATCTAAAGACATCTCTATTATGTCTGAGAGAAGGGCAAGTGGAGTAAGTCAGTATTAAATATTAAAACATGCCAGACTCTTTCCTGCCTCTTACAGAATAAATCTATCCACCTGTGTGGTCTTTAGAAATAAGACTATTATGCTCACTCCACTTTCTAAGTGGAGAGATGTTACAGGAACACAGTACTGATCTAGGTTTGGTTCTTTTTGGAAGGAAGCCATTAATGGCTTGTTAGTTATTTGGAATATTCTAGTGTAATTGCAAGTATTAAACTTAGTACAGTCTGAAGCACAGCTTAAACACTCCAGCAAATACTTTAATACCATTGGTCCTCCCTCAGAACTTCTAGGCAGACAGCCAGCACCTAAATTGCTCCAACTGAGCTATCTGTATTTTATATTTCAATATCTTTTGCAGTTTCATTCTGAATAGTAGTCTTTCTTCATCCCCATATTTGATATTATCCTTAGAAGAAAGGTCAGCATCAAACTCCATAATATCCCCCAATGCTCCTCCATTAAGGAACAATTGGCTAAATATTTCATTACCATGGCAAAACTTTGCTTGAATTTGCCCAAGAAAATAATATGCTGGATTGCAGTATTTAATAGCCATATTCTACATGTACCATCCAAACCCTTTCTTATTTCTCTTTCTCAGAAGTTCTCTATCTCCCTTTTCAGGCCATTATATCTACTTACCATACTCCAGACTAGGTAGAACCATGGACTGACTCCATCATAAACTTTGCAGACAAAGGGCAATCCCACACTGCAGCCTGAACTGCTTGTCTCCCATGATGTCCCAGCTGTTCCTTAAGCCAACTTCAGAACTTCCAATCCAGATTGCAGTAGGTTGGCAAGTGGGCTGGGTTAGCACTCAGTCTGGACTATGGCCACTACAGCTGGTCATTCCCCTGTTTCTTCCCCTTCCCATTTGCACTAGGAAAGCAAGTCTCATTGGCTGGCTCCTGTGTAGACTGGTATACCAGTGCCCCTCTTTCACTTTTAGGGATTGTTCCTTTCTCAGTAGCCCATATGCCTTTCCTTTGCTTTCCTAGATGTTTGCCCACAGGGATGCTTTTGCCCACCTCACCCCTTCCCACATGGTCTCTTTGACACAAAGTAATGCATAATTTTCCATATACTATACTGTTTTATATGTTTAGGGTTCTGTTTACATGTTTACATACTTGTGATGCCTATAATATATTGTGCATCTATATTTTGTCCCCACCCCACCTTGAAAAAAATTGACAAACATTGGTAGCCCTGTGGAGTCTCCTTGGGCACATGGCAGCAGCAGTGTCATGATTATCAACAGTGTTTTAAAAGAAAAGAGCTGTGGCCTCAGGAGTCTTGGCAATGCAGTTTTATAGCATGTATATTTATGTTCTTTAATCTCTTTGTCACACAACTGCTGTGAGAGGGCAAGGACCAGCATGAGTAGGGAAATGAGGCAATGTAGAAGGCTTTTCTCCTGCAGTCATTCATGTGCATCTCCACGAGTCCAGTACTATCTGACTCATGTTGGTAGGGAATGACCCAAGGGGCTAGTGGGGACAGAGCTTATCCAGAGCATATGTAACATATGCTCTGGATTTAAGAATGCCTGAATGAGACTTAAGTTAAGCCCAGCTTTCATGCATTCCTGCTTCAAAATTCCAGGAAACCATGTTAGCAATTTCCAGTGGTCAGAGGAAGCTCTGAGGGCACTAAGAATGAGGCGTGGTAGCCACACATCGCTCACTCCTGATTAATTAGTATCTTCAAATTTAAAGTTCCCAACAAGTTTTCTGATTACTTTGACTAATTATTTTTTTTCAATTCCTTTCTCTTGCTCTAATCTTTTCTCCTAATGCTATTTTCAATTATTTTTCTTCTTTCTTCCTTCCCAACCTGCAAGTTAGAATATAACATTCTAGTGATTTTGCAGTGCCTGAAAAAATAATCACCACCACCTTCACATGTTTTGTGATAGACAGATTCCTGATAGGATGAAGACTTTATTTGTAGCACAAGATGGCTAACAAGTACAGCAGAAGTGAACTTGAAATACACAAGGAGACTTCCCTTTTTCTAACTTTCAATCTTTGGCATTCAAATAAGTACAGTATACCAGAGGAGGGTTGTCAGTTATAACCGAAGAACTTAATTATATCTAGCAAGAAATCAGCTTCCATGGGTGGTGTTGTAATCATTGGAGTGGTAATAGGAGCATCTTCAATATTGTAAAGTGAAAACAACTTCTTAAACAACTTGGTTAATCTCTCAGAGGTTTTACCGAACTGCCATTAAGATGGTGAAAATTTTGAGCCTTCACCATTTATGTCATCCTTGAACTGTTTACATTGTAATTTTTGCTCAATTATCTGCAGTAGCTGTTTCTCTAGCAAAGGTTGAGGAAAACCTGATTGAGATTTATAAAATGGAACATTTAAAAAATTCTGTATTTAAGGGTATGTTTAGACCTTTATGTTTAACCATAAAGAGATTTTATGGTTAAAATCTAAAGAATACAAAGATGTGCAAAGAAACACCAAGAGCAAAACGTTGATTGATTGATTGATTGATTGATTGATTGATTGATTGATTTAAATGGCCACCCAACTCAGACAATGCAGCTCTGGATGGCTTAGAAACAAAGCAATCAAGATTTAAAAAAAAACCAATAGTCAACAATAAACAATAGAATCAATAATAGGCAACAAGGCTCACATTTATACCCCTCCCAATGGGAACTGATTTATCCCACTCCAATGCTTGGGGGAATAGCAACATTTTAAGGTCTTTCTAAAGGCCAGCAGGGTCAGCACCAACCATACATCAGGGGGAGATAGTTCCACAGTCACTTATTGTATGGATCATCCCAGTCATGTAGAAGGCCTCTATGTCAATGCCACACATTCTGGATAGTATCTGACACTATGATAGAGATTTGCTACCACACAGTAATTCAGAAGTAAGAAGCCTACAAACATGATGCAAACAACCAGTGTTCAGAAGTGGTTATAGTACTGGACTAAGACTGGGGAGACCCATGTTCAACTCCACCCTTTCCATGGAAATTCATTGTAACTCACAGGGGTGCTGAAGCAGGGAGAAAATGAAGGAAGAAACCCATGTAATCTGTCTTGAGCTACAGGAGAAAAGGCAAGATATAAATCTAATGAAAAATACCATTCAGCCATTAGTACATGAATGAGCTCTATAGTAATGTCTTGTAGTATTGCCATATTTATAAACATGTTACAAATTGGGTATGTAAACTTACTTGTGCCATCTTTCCACATTTAAGGATAAGACCTCTGGACCACAGCATGAACTGCATTTAGATTTTTTAGTTTTGGAAAATATGCAAAAAATTTTAAAAGCTGTTTCAAATTTACCTTGAGATTGATTTACCTGTTTATAATGTATAAGAAAGTAACTCCTGTAGTTTTCCACGGCATCATACTGTTGATGACAATGTTTACTTAAAGGTAAATGTTTCAGTTCATCTTTCATTGTACTGGGGAACAATGGAGCTCCCAATACATAAAATTATTGACTATGAAAATGTCAATTTGCTACTGTTCAAAGAAGAAATAACTAATTTGGGGGGCTATGCTATTAAAAGGATCACTAATTTGACAACAGAATATATTTAATTATTCCAAAAATGATCAAATTGTTTATCTGGATGGATATTATTCTAAGAACTAAAATATTACTTGAGAACCAATATAACAGTTTATGTAATATGTTGATAGACTGTATACATATAACATTAAATTTGAGTTAATTTGATGTTTCAAAATATGAAACTATATATTGTATCCTTTAAACAGCAATACTGGAAACAAAAACTGTCACTACTGTATAGTTAAACAGTATAAATACGTTTTTAATCATTTTAAATCATTGTTCGTGTGGGAGTTGATTTTCAAGAGTAACATACATAGGTGATTGGGATCTCTTCTAAGAGAATGTGGAATTCTCTCATATGTAAGAATGTCTTAAGACATTTTGAAGGAAACAGTTTTGCATGTTTTTGAAAAAAGATGAAATGGTATTAATTGTGTCATTCTTTTATGAAAAATATGATTAAATAATATGCATGAAAAGTTGGAGTATTTTGCCAGAATTTGAGAATAAGAAAAGCCTCTTGTATTTTACTGACTTTCACAGAGCTGTGGTGTCTTCAGGAAAAGGATATCTATATTTTAGGAGGCTTTGATATTCTAGCACAAAGACAAGTGTTCAAAATAGGAGACATCCTTTAAAATAAGAGGACATCTGGCTATCCTAATTGTGTGCTCTGTGATATGTAAATCAAACCAAAGATGACCCCTGATTCCAGGCACAGTTAAATTTACTGTCTCAGAAGCATTTCATTTAGGTTTAATAAAAGTTATGATGTGTTGATTAAATACCAGCTGATGGCTGAAAGAGTGTTCAGTAAAGTTTATAGGGTTGCAAGCTGTAAATTTTGTTGCCACCTAATTATTTGGTCTGACTTTAGTATCCAATAACAGAATACAACACATGCATAACGGAGAAATGTTGTAGAGATGGGTTAGAGGAATGAACAAGAACATTTAACTTGTATCACACATATGTCTAATCAGCAAGTAAATGATGGCAAAGACTTCATACTCAATAGCTAGATGAAGTTTTTTGTTGTTTTTGTTTTCCATATAGTGGAAGCATATCTCTGGACTACACTGTTCTAAGATTTCCTGAACAACTCACTAACTATCCAAACCTAGGTATGACTACTCAGAAGAAAGAGCCATTACACATATATTTCCATCTAGCAGTAAGCCTACTCCAATAGAATTGAAATTATTCCTGAGTAAAGTATATAGCATTGGGCTAAAGGTTGTCCTTACTTTGCTGTCAAGGTAGTACTTACACTTAAAGGATTGGCCTAACAATTCCAGTTTGTTTTGATCCTGGAGAAATATATTTTTTTACCTCACCTTTTACAGGTCCTACACTACAGGGCAACTTGCAATGACTTATAGATGTTAAGCCACCATAGTCATCAACTACAAATTATAAAATCAGATACAATTTTGAAAATAACTCCAGCAGATGACATTGTTATAAAACAAATTCTGAAATCATATTTAGGACTCCCCTTAAAAATGAAAACTTGATTGATAAATAGATTGATTCATTATGTGCCATCAAGCTGATGTTGATTCTTAACCACCACGCAGATGGACCTTCTCCATGATGATATGTCCCCAACCCAGTCCTTCAGAGTTACCAAAGGTGCATTCGTTGCCATGGTATTTTCAGGAGTCTTCTTCAACACTAAAGTCAATACTCTTTTTGTCCTGCTTCTTCAGAGTCCAATTTTAATTTCCATACAGTGTCATATGGAAAACTGTTGCCTACACAAATCTGACCTTTGCAGGTATAGACACATCATGGCATCTGAATTTCTTTTCCAAGGTCTTCATTGCTACTCTACCAAGTGGTAGTCTATGGTATATTTCTTGACTGCCAGATCATTCACTGTTGATAGTCAAACCTAAAAGGCAGAAGCTATCCACCACTTCAATATCTTCATTGTCAGTTCTCAGGTTGGTTGCTGTATCATTACTTTGGTCTTCTTTATATTTAATCTTAGTGCCATTTTTTTCACTGTGATTCTTGACTTTCATTACTAGAACTTGCAGATCATTTGCATTTTCAGCTATCAGAGTAGTGTCAGCAGGTTATTGATGTTTCTTGCTCCAGTTTTAAAACCATGCTCATCTTTTTCCAATCCAGGAAGCCACAATACCAACAGAAAATGGTTAAACAGACTGGCTCCAAGTCAACAAAGTGAGATATAGCTATATACGTTTCCCTTATTTACTCAACCTATATGCTGAATATACTGAATATTGGGGAAAATCTTAGATAGCTGAGGAAACAAACAAATAGATCATCCCAGAGTTCTCACTTGAGGCACAGATGACCAGGCTCAAATTATCCTACTTCGGACACATTACGCACAGACCTAGCTCTCTGGAGAAGGCTCTAATCCTGGGAAAGGTGGAAAGAAAGAAAAGGAAAGGACAGCCAGCAGCAAGATCTTGCTTGTATCATCTGTTGATTTCAGATTGGAATTAACCATAAAATACATCAACTTCCTCTTCTTCCGCATCAGTGGTTGGAGCATAAAGTTGGATAGACATCGTATTAAAGGGTTGCCTGCAAAAACTAATTTATATTATTTGGTCATTGACTGCATTAGATTGCATTTTGTTATATCCTTTCTGACAGAAAAACAACAGATTCTTTCTGTGTGTGTGTGTGTGTGCGTGTGTGTGTCCTGAGTAGTATACAGTATACACTCCATTTCTATTCAATGATGCCTATATAAATTTAATAAATAAATAAAATAAAGCAACATGTATATATTCAATAGTGTAGACTAAAAATCTTTCCAAAGAGCAATTTGTGGATGGGAGCAACTTCTCTCTAACAGAAAAGGCATACATGTTGGAAGCTATTTTGCCTAGGGGCAAATGAAAAATAAGAAATATAATAGAGCTTTAAAATGCCATAGAATGAAGAGTTATTCCGTCCAGTTTCAGAAACACCCAACAGAATGAATTGGCAATAGATTCATGAGAGATTTTTAAAAATGGCTTTTTTCATACTTTATGTAAGCTTAGAAAAATTCATGAGGACATTAATGAGTAATGATAGGAGAAGGGAACTTGTGGCCATTTGGGTGCCAGTGATCATCTCTGGTCTCTGAATGGTATGTTAGATTCAGTGCAATACCAGGGCAAAAAAATGACAGAAACAAGACAAAAAAATAAATTTGCTTTATTTTAAATTCAGATTAGAATTAAATATTATTGATCTTACTCACCACATATTTAACTTCTTCCTTCTGTCATATTAAAAATTATAATTTTGTGGTAATTTTATGGAACACCTGTGACTTTTTGCTCTATACTTTATTTGCTAGCTTCTCGAAACTATCTGATAGCCTATTTTAAAGAGAGATTTATAAACTATCTTAGGACTGGAGAATCCAAAGGAGGCCCCCAGCACCAATTTCACACCCCATAGAACACTCTCAGAAACATCAAAGTTCATCTTACTTTTCTGCACCCCTTGGTGATGTTACCATATTACTGAGCATTCATCAGGTCAGCAGAAAGGAGTTGGTTTGCCTCCTCCTCAAGAAGCCATCACTGGACCCAACTGTTCTGGACAATTTTTATCCAGTCTTTAACCATCCCTTCTGGGGGAAGGTTGTAGAGAAGGTGGTTGCACATCAGCTCCAGATAACTCCAGAAGAAGTGGATTATCTGGCCACCTTCCAGTCAGGATTCAGGCCTGTGTGTGGGATCAAGATGCTATTGATTGCACTTTTGGGTGATCTCTACTGAGAGCTAGATGGGGGTGGTGCTCCCATCCTTGCTTTTATTGACTTCTCAGTGGCTTTCGATACTATCGATCATGCATCCTTCTGGACTGGCTTTTGGGGATTGGGGATGGGCAGTACTGACTTGTGCTCATTCTCTTCTTTCCTCTAGGGCTGGTTCCAGTCAGGGCTGATGGAGGGAGAGGTTTAGTTTGTGGCTTCTGATTTGAGGGGTGCCACAGGGCTCAAAATTCTCTTCTCTTCTGTTTAGCATCTATATGAAGCTGCTGGGTGAGATCATCCAACATTTTTTGGTGAGTCATATCATCGGTATGTTGATGATACCCAGCTTTATATCTCCATCCCAGGTTGTCTGAGTGATGCCATGGCAGTCCTGTCTCAGTGTCTGGAAGCAGCAAGGTTCCCCAGAGATCAGACTTCTCCCAACCCTGTTGGCCCTTTGTAAGGTCTAGAAGATCTGGTTTTGTCACTGAGCCTGGGGCCCTAGATGTTCAGTCTACTTCATGGCTGTGTTAATTGTTGTTGGTTGTTTCTTTCTCAGCTGCTGTATAAGTTATTTGTCATTTTGTTATATTGTTTTTATCTTGTTTTTAAGCATTGTTAGCCACCCAGAGTCATGCATTTGAGATGGGTGGCTGTATGAACTGAATAAATAAATAAATGTTACCTGCTCCTGGACTAACTGGATCCTTGGTATGATCCAGTAAGGGTCTGATCCAGTGAGATTTTTATGGGTTCCCTTGTGTATTGCCACATATTATATCACACCCATGCGTTTTCTGTAACAGATTTTGCCTGCTTGTTAACTACAGGGTAGGCAAGGAATCCTGCTTCCTGGCTACCAGCAAAAATATTCCTGCTAATGGAATTCCACCAGTGGATTCCCCCACCACCACTATTGCTGGCATTTGATCTACAGAATTTGATCCTGCCTTTTCTTGGTTCTACAATAAAACACAAGTACATAGGGAAAAGTGGTTCTCTGCAAGTCTATCCTAACACAGAAGAGCATTTTTTATTATGTATGTAGTCATTTATATTCAACGATACTATACTACATACAACTCAAGGACATTTATATCACCAAAGAATGCTGAAAATTATACCCCAGAATACTTGAGATAACATTGAAGGTGAGTTACTGTGGTTTTATATTATTTTAGTGTTTTTTATTATCAAAAAGTATGGAGTTTGGATGAGTTGAACTTTGTTCACAGGTTGTTCATGGGATAATTAAGTTCAGCGACTGAACATATGAACAAAACTAAAATAAAGAGATAACATTTATTTCATCAAATCCAATAGGGAGGGGGATGGTTTGCAAATTGCTTGGCAAAAGACTATCACTGTCAGTCAAATCTAACATGCAAATGTTCTCCTAAAATGTTCACTGGAAACAGCTAACTATGCTAGTTGTTGTATAAGCTGTCTTCCATGTTCCAGAGCTAAATCGATCAAACAGTTCAGAGTATCTTATAACTTTTTTTTCTCACAGACTTTAAAACAAACTGTGAATCTATGTTTGTTTGTCTATGAATCTATGAATGTTTGTCTTCTATGAATGTTTGTCTTCTGTTTGGGTATAAGTATATCCACAAAGTAAGACATGGAGTAATATGTCCATTTGTTACTGGACAAAGATATAGGAAAGCTAAAAAATTAGAAAGTTGATGGGCCAGTAACGTTGATGAGCACAAAGGATGTGATAGACATGTGACTTTTTGTTTTACATTGACTGGCAAATGTAAGTAACATTGCCCTCTGTCTTGGTTAACTAAGATACTGACAGAACACAAACAATCTGATGACAGATTACTATTCATGTTTCTTAACAGAAGACCATCTTACTATTTTAGAATCACTGGTGGACAAATGTAGTTTATGGCTGTGAGTCCCATTTGATCTTTATTATGCAAACAACTTGACAGAATCAAAATGCCTTCTTTTCATTCTGCTGCCAAAGGTGTAACGTAATTCTTTTCTCATTCTCTCTCTCTCAGAACAATTGGTCCTTTAAATGTGTATGGTTAGAGAAACTGAAAATCCTGGGGAAAAAATGCCTTTTGGGATTTTTTAGCAGAAGAAAAATACTGATCCATATTTCAGAAGTGGCTTCTCCATGTAGGGGGCCTGAAGCAATTATCCTATGCCCTTGATTAAAAAAAGATGGTAAATGAATAGTTTTGAATGATTTGGGTCTCAATTTCACTCACAGGATTTCTATCAGCACATTCCAAACCATAGGCTTAAGTAGCCTGATTTAATACATCATCTTCCATAGTTTCCATTATCAATTTCCTGTTAATTAGTTCAACTGCCCTAACACCAAGCCCCACAGAAATAATAGCAAGGATTCTATGGGCAATGGGTATCCTGGATGAAAAATGTAATGTGATCCAGTCAGTTTGTCAAGCCCTTGTTTAATAGAACTCAAAATAATTGTGCTGTTGTTTGACAGGTAGTAAAATTCATAGTGGTCTATTAAATCAATACCAGTATAATGCAGAACACTGAAGATTAAAAACAGGCAGCTAGTTCAGAAAGAGAAGCCACTGGCAAGATTCCTCTAGAGTGCCTAATGGATTTGATTTGTGGCAAGGTAGGCTGATGTGTGCAAGAAAAAAGAGATATAGTCAGGAAGACAAGAATTAAAAAGAGGAAGATCAGCACAGGAGCATTAAGAAGAGCAAAGAAGAAGCTGAAGTGATAAGAAAAAACAAGAGGTAGCCAATGCAGAAAGAGTTGACACACATACACAAGAACTAGCTTTTTCATTGCTGTTTCAGGACTACTTATCACTATTGTGATGAAATGTCTCCAAGTCAGGGAATGGCACAGCCATTTCTATCAATTTAGAATACCACCTATCAATTATTGGATTAAAAGGATGAAATCATGACCTTTCTATCTTTCTTTCCACCATGATGCAAGAGAGGACCAATTGTACTTGTATTCTGTTCTTGTAGTATTTCTGAAGTAAATATATTTAAATGAACCACCACACTTTAAATCATAATCTGAAACTAAGGCAGTGGAGGAACTAAGGAGTCAAGTGATAGAAGAACTCATTCCACTGCAGAAAGTAAAAGTCCACCTGGACAATTTAAGAGGGGCCTTAAGTAGTGTGGACCTTGAATCCTCCTTTAGGTGATGGATAGGTTTCATTCTGCTCATGTTAGTTGTGCACAAAGTGACTGATCACCTTGAGTATATTTATGCACATATAAAATCTTTTAGCCACCTCTTCTTTTCTACTCTCTGGGGTCACTGAGAGGTCAGCATGTGTTCACAATGAATTGTGAGTTCTCACCAACTCTCCCCAATTCTCATCAGAGGCATTGACTCCAATATAATAATAATGGAGTGAGGGCCATACTAAACCTGAAACTAAATTTGACTTTGTATTTAGTATATAGATCTTTTAACAAATACAAATATCATAGTTTGGAGGGCTGATCTTTAACAGGAGTGGAACAAACAAGGAAGAAAGCTGAATTTAACTGTTTTATCTTCTGCTAATATCTTGAGGAAAATCTTTAATCTTAACTAAGATAGATAAGAATGGTTTTGGGAGAAAATGAAAGTAGTACCAACTGCAGTTGAGCTTCAGAGGAGACCATTCAAGAGACATGTTACCACCACTGACAGACTTCTGCATGGAATTAAGCCATTGTGTTTTTTTTTTAATTTAATTGTGTTTTATTGACTAAATCACAGCTGCCTGAGTTCTCTCACTATGTTAAAACCCCAAAATGGGTAAAAATCTGGTTGCACACAACTTACTAAGATATAAACAAACAAACTACACTTTAGTTTGGCCTTGTATGTTAAGGTTTCCTTGACAAAAGAACTTGTATAGCAGCCTTTATAAAATACAGAAAGTATAGAAAGAAATCACTGATCACTAGACAGAGGTAACACTTAAATAATTGGCTGACTAGAGATGCTGCTTCAGATCTTTGAAGCCAAGCAATCCATACCATTAAAAAGAACACCAGTATCATAAACTGGGTTTAGAAGCTCTTTTTTTTTTTTTTGCCTCCAAGTCAGACATGATACAGGGCCGCTATATGGACAAGTCCACACAGCTTTTTGTGGTAACATTTTCAAAAATAGTTTGGCCTTGCCTTCTTCCTAGGGGTAAGAGAAAGTGTGTAGCCCAAAGTTACCCAGTTAACTTCCATGCCTAAGCAAGATTACTTGTTTCCCCATTCCTAGGCCAGCACCTTAACCACTCCTAGTCCAGTGGTTCACTAGACCAAACTGGCTCTTTCGAAACTAATAGGCATCTAATATAACAGTGTTGTGTATTTGGCTAGCTGGTAGCCACAGTCTACAGTACAAAGCTTCTTAATAGTCTTGGGACAGATTATATATGTTATAATCATCTAACATGGAGTATTACCAGAACATAGATAACCCTAGCTGAACTACCCCAACTTAAAAAGAATCAGATAACCAACTAGTTAAAACTGAATAGAGACTTGAACCCATCAAAGTAATCTGAGCTTCCAGGAACAGCACTGCATCCAGAATTATCTCCAGATCATGTATCTGTTCTTTCCTCAGAAATGTGATACCATCTAGAACTGGATATCCATTTAATTCTGGATGTTAGAAGTTAAATCAGTGTTTTTATTTTGCCAATATTCCTCCTATGTTTACTGGCTCCAGATATTAGTAAAGCACCTGCACAATTTCTCCTGACTCGGATAAAAGATGAGCTAATGCTAAATGTCATCAGTATTTTATGGCACTTTTCTCTGATTCTTGGGTGACTTCACTTAATGCTTTACTTATGTTAAAGTCACTGGAAATATTTCTGTTAACATGAACATCAATGTGCACTTTCATTCTGAAACTCACTGGTGAATAAGTTGTTTTTCATTTACCATTGTGTAAAGCAATATGATGCATATCCAGGTTGTGTATATTATATTCTGTTATACTTCTGTCATACATGGAAGCTTACATTTTGATAGTGGGTGCAAAATTCATCATCCTGAGATTCTTAGCTTTCAATTTTAATTGGAGAAAAGTTTCTGGCTCTTACAGTAACATAAATGAGTTTGAAAGTTTCCAGGCAACATAGTTTCACTGCCATAAATTGCCATGAATAGATTTTTACCTTTCCTCGTGACCAGTGAAAACAAATTACAGTAAGAGGCAATATAAAGCATAATCTGTATAGGTCAGATGATTCCAATTTTTCTTAGCAGATCTGTTATTTATTGTAGAGTTCTGATATAGCAAATGAACAGTTTTAAGAGAAGGTCAAATTACCTTTGGGGACAATACTGTTCTTCTGATCAAGCTAAAGTTTCGTGCTCAGCATTTTTATTCTTGACAAGTAACAGCAAGTACATCAGAAGTTAAAGTCTTAAATATGTAGGAACTGGGAGAAACTAAAGACAAAGTGATTGTCTGCCAACAAGTAGTACAACTTTTTCCCAATTTGGTAGTTTAACACATCAAGAAGACGCCACACTGTTGGTTTAAAAATTATTATTATTGTTATTGTTAAATTAATAGAACAGCAATCCATATTCAAACAAAAACCAGCATAGAATGGTATAAAGCTATAGAAATACAAATAAAATTATTGTACTAATAATACACTAAGTGATGAAATACAGTTCATAAAATATAAATAATAAAACATGATTAACAATCATTAGAATAAAAGTTTAATTAAACAATCAACAAAAGAAAATACAAATGAATACAGCCTTAAAAAAGCAATACAACCCTCAAATTCATAAGCATAGGGTGAAAGGGGGAAAAAAAGGAAGAGAAAAGACCTGGAAAATATTTATAAACAGAACAACTCTGAAAACTTTGACCATATTACTCAAAAGTCTTCTTCCTTGGCCCAGTGTCAAAAAAGACTAATACAAATCTTGGCAAACAACGGACATCAATAATCCATTACTACAAATCAGGTATACATTTCTTCTTCTAGTGATGTATAATAATTCTTTTAGCCAAGACACTTGCCCCCCAAATTCGTAATTCATAAAATCTTGCTAAATACCTAATACTGAGGACATACTGAAACCAAAAAGAACATATGCTTCTTTAACATATAGCAACTGATCCAGAGTCATATTAACAATCCTGTGAATTGCAGCCCAAAACACAACAATAGGAAAAGACCAAACCATATGGGTTAATGTTCCAACTTCAGAGTTACACCTACAATGTACTTGTAAACAATTCTTATTGAATGTTTGCCAAAGGGTTCAGAATACAGGAAGCAATGTTGTTGTTGTTATTATTTTAATGTCATTTTAATCTCATAGGATATTAATTTCATATTGTTTAATGGAATCCACAATTAGTTTATCAAGACTGGATGTTAAACTTTTGTTTACATTCATGTAAATAACTAATAGCAATTACCATCAACTACCTTTGGCTTTCTATTGAAATTTTACTAGTTTAGGAGCCACAGACAATTCTAACCACTGTGGAACTTCCAAAGCAGTGATCACATCTGAATCAAATAAACCAAAGAACAAATGTTTTAATTGCATATACTACCCAGAACCAATTGGTGATAAATCAAACTTAATGTTTAATTCTGCAAAGGACTTAAAGAGGGCATTTTCAGAACTAAGTTAAAGAACATCCAAAATAATGCTACTAAGTATGCTTGCTTACATTCATGCCCTGTTCATCTCATGGCTTGACTACTGCAATGCTCTCTATGTGGGGCTGCTCTTGAAGACCACCTAGAAGATTCAGAATGCAGTGGCTCAGGCAGTGATGGGCATGCCTCACTTTGCCCATGTAACACCTCTGCTTCACAAGCAGTTTGTTTCCAGGTGTGATTCAAGGTGCTGGTTGCTACCTAAAAGCCCTACATGGCATAGAACCTGGTTACTTGAGATAACCCATAGTATCTGCCTGGCCAGTCCAATCTGACAGGGTTAGCACACTCCATGTTCCTTTGATTAAACAATGTCATCTATCAAGACCTCAAAAGTGCACCTTCTCTGTAGCACCATCTGCTTTCTGGAATGAGGTTCCTCGCAAGATTTGAATGGCCTCCACCCTACTGCTATTTCAAATGGCCTTGAGGACATGGCTCTTTGACAAGCATGATTGAAGCCCCTTTTCTTCTTTTTCTTTGTTCACAACCAGGTTTGTTTTCTCTGCCATTTTTGTTCCTTTTGCCTTGTGTTGTTTTTGTGGGTTTGTGTGTGTGTGTGTGTGTTATTTCCTTGTTTTTAAATGTTTTTAACAATCTGTAAACTGCCCAGAGTCTCTGGGAGTCAGGCAGCATATACATTTAATTTATTATATAATTTATTATTATACATATAATAATAATACGTATATTTGTTACGTTTATGTAAAGTGAACACACATATGCAGGATCTTGTGATGTCAGACCATGAGCACTAAAAAGAAAACTGATACCCCAAAAGACCAGAGACAAAAGTCTGAGAATCAGTAGTTTGCTAATTACAGAAAAACCATAAAAACCATCCAAATTGGGCTATTTTGCTGCTAAATTTTGGTGGAACAATCTCAGAATGCTGGAGGGCTTCCAAGGGAGTGTTGGGAAATGATATTCAACTCATGGACTGGAGTTTACCTAATCCTATCATGGCAAATTGTTGATCTTCCTTGCCCCCTCTTCAGTGAAATGGAAATAGCTGTGACTTAGCTTGTGAAAAAAAAAAATAATAAACATGGCAATGAATGCTAACAAAAATCAATGTATTAGGTAAATGATGAAAATTAGTATTCAATAGCCTCAATCCTATACAAATACTTTTCAGAGGACAGAAATCATAGAACTGGAAAACAGAAGGTACACAGTAGATCTGCTACAGTCAAATGGAAAATACTAGAATCTCAAACATAAAGTCATTAGTGTAAAATTACTTAATATTTTTCCATTTTATTAGTTAAAACTCTTTCAATATTTAATCTGAGTAATGGACATTATCTAACTTTAATTTTGTATTTATTTTAGGGCGATAAAGAACATAGATAAGTTGGAAGAGTCTAAATTTCAGAAGCAATGGATTCCACCAACAAACTCATGTGTACAAGTCTTCAAGAATCACAGGCTTATTTTAACAAATACATAGAAACCAGTAACTCAAGCTGGTACAATGATAAGGAATTGTCATGGTAACTGGGTATTATATAAGGTGCAGCTTTACGGACCTTGTATCTGATTCACTTACATTCAACATGTGATATGAGGGCGTGACTGCCATCTACTGCCTAAGGAAGAATCAGTCTGGCACATGTGCCTTCTTCCACATTAATGTTGTTGTTGTTTTGAAATATTTCAGTCCAATTTGAAGTTTTAAATTATTATTTTAAAAAATGTCCACCTGTATGAAACAACCAATTGAATAGGCACATCAATTCCCAACATGAGAAAACCTGAACATTACCTGCTCACCATGTAGCTACTGTATGAAAGATGAGGAGCCTGTCAGAAAAAAATAATCACTCTAATTAAGCACCACAAACTTAGTTAGAGGTACATGGACTCATCTCCAATGAAAGAGTGAAGCACTTCAATTCCTCTGACTGAACGGATAATAATTCAGTCTGTTTCAGGATTTTCCATATTTGTTTTTAAATTATAATTTCAAGTTCTTACAAAGAAAAAGGTATGGTCAGTTATTTTTTAAAAACTCACCCATTCTGCTACTAATAATAACCCTCAATCTATGGTAAATTGGCTTATTTGTGAATCTGTAAAATTAAAGGAATCTAGAATAGATTTAAAGAATAACACAGGTATCTTAAGGATAGTTGGGACAAAAGTAGTTTATTTTCAGCCCACATCTATAACCACATTTGGTTACAACTCTTGGTTCCTTGAGAGGGTGTCCATGTCTTGAGGGCCATAGGATGTTTTTGATGTCCCCTTTCAAGGAAAGAGAGCTCCAGCTTCTGAAACGTCTTCCAGTGGAAGCCACTTCCTGATCTTAGAAAACTGATAATAGAAGGTGGCAAAAGAAAGCATGCTGGAAAGAATCAGGAGCATGACAGCAGAAACCATGAATCCTCTAGATCAGTGTTGTCCAAACTTGGCCACTTTAAGATGAGTGGACTTCAACTCCCAGAATTCCCCAGCCACCCATGCTGGCTGGGGAATTCTGGGAGTTGAAGTCCACTCATCTTAAAGTGGCCAAGTTTGGACAACACTGCTCTAGATCCAGGATCTTTGTCATTCCCTGACTGCTCCTCTTCTCCAAGAACCAACTTGTTTTTTCTAACCCCTGTGGAGCTGGTATAAATATATATTAAATATATATTTAAATTGGGAGGGGGGGGGGTCACATCTAACTGTCAATAAATATATTTGGGCCAATTCTTAAATGTCCTGAAAGACAGTCAATTGTCAAAGTATGGCACTATTTAACTAATGAGGAGATTAATAGAAGAGATCTTTGAAATGTTATTGAACCACAAACCCAAACAAGTACTATACAATTATTTGTTGATAATTGCAATCCATCAGATTCAGTATTTGCTACCTTCTCTGAATTGAAACAAGGTCTGGAAACTTTGTTCTGATTATAACCATCTACAATGGGACTTCTCCAGTAAAACAAAAAAAACCCTCACAACTTCTATAATGATTTTCCAAAATAGATTAGACAGACAGACAGACAGATAGATGATAGATCTCCTGATATACTTAGCCAAACCAGTGGTCTTTCTGACTTAGCACTGTCTCTGCAGAGTGACAATGGTTCTCCATGGTCTTAGATCTTTTCTAGTCCTCCTATCCAACACCTCCAACTAGAGACTGATCCTGGAGCCTTCTATGTTCATAGCATCTGGTGGACTTTCTCATATGATCATATCAAGAGATTAACCTAAATATATTTAGTCTAAACGATGGCCCATGCTACCCACATCTAGGAATTTGTGAATCAATATAAAAATTTATATTCATGTTATTAGTGCTTTATTCCACCTGGACACTTTTTTTACAGATTACTTTTGAAGATCCGCAATGATGTTCCTGTTATATAAATTTATGCAACACATTTTAACATACATTTCCCTGATGTAAGCTATTAAAATGTAAATACTTTTTGTTGTACATATCTTTCAGAAACCTACATTTATTTTCAGATACATCTCTCAGAAATGGATTTTTGGCAGATTTTTGACCAGACAAAAAAGAATGTTAATGAATTTGATTGCTGCAGCAGAGTAATTTCTGGCAGATCTCACGTATCCATTCTCATAACAAGTAGGTCAAAGTTTTGGAGAAAAACTCTTTGATTTGTCATCTTTAGTGCTGCTTTGTCAGATCCCATGAAGATCTTAGTCCTGAAGACCTAATATCTGGAATTTATAAAGACATTCAGAGTTGGGACCAATGGTTGGGAGAAAGTCCCCACTGCAATGAGTATATGCATGGATGAGGGTGGTCTGTATACCACTCATACTCCCTTATACTTTTTTATTTTTCAAACTATACTTTCTTTCTTTAAAATTCAGAAACAGAGGAGAAAATACTTTCATATAAGGACCAATTATTTACTTTTCTATGAAGAATCATTTTTATTCAGTACAATTGTATATTCTTCTTTGTGAGCTAATTCAGATGTTTCTTTAGAGATCCACATTGATCTTGTTCACAGAGTTGGTAGGTGCCAGTCATGTCCTTGCTCTCTATAGATCCACAATGGACCACCTGTTGATGGTTGGGAGCTGCACTTAATGTGATGGGGAGGGAGGAGGCAGTGGGTTAGACAACAGTGTAAAATGTATTGAGCCATGTAATGCGCATGTTTGGGAGGGAGAGTTTGCCTTCCCCCCCCCTTTTTTTCCCTCCCTTCTGGTGGATAAGTAGGGATGCAGGATTGTTTTTTTTAAAATAAGCTAATCCCATTTTAGGACTTACATTATAGTTTTATAAGTTTCCTATCTCAAAAATCCAGAAAACCATGCAGCCAGTTTTTGGGCACAGTAGTCAAAAGGGCCATGAAAAAAGAGGCTCAGGTCTGCCTATAAAAGCATGATCTATTCCAGTATTTCTCAGCCTTAGCAACTTTAAGATGAATGGACTGCAACTCCCAGAATTCCCCAGCAAGCATGCTTAAAGTTGCCAAGGATGAGAAACACTGACCTATTCATTTGTATCCTGTTCATGTAAACTGAAATCACGTACCCAATTCTCCAGATAAAAACTGGGCATTTATCACACAATGCTAGCTTATCTGCTAGGATCATATATGCATTGGTAAGGTTATCATTTCATGGTCCTGGAGAAAAATCTATATATGTGGTCACTAAGAGTTGATACCAACTTGATGGCACATAATCAATCATTTCATGAATAAGAGAGCCAGTTTTGGTATGCAACCCATTTCAGGCTTTTGAAGTGCCAAAGTGGCCTTCTGTATGACCACATAAGAGAAAGTGAGAATGCACTTCTTCCAGACTGAGGTAGCCAGATTGTTTCCCTTTCTGCAGCTAATCCAGTTGAAGTAGAAGTTGCAATTTCAATAGCTATGCTGGCATCTTATTGGAAATAAACTAATTCCATTGCTGCAGCAGAGTAATTTCTGACAGATCTCACGTATCCATTCTCATAACAAATAGGTCAAAAGTTTTGGAGAAAAACTCTGATTTGTCATCTTTAGTGCTGCCTTGTCAGATCCCATGAAGATCTTAGTCCTGAAGACCTAATATCTGGAATTTATAAAGATATTCAGAGTTGGGACCAATGGTTGGGAGAAAGTCCCCACTGTATCCTGTACATGTAAACTGAACAATTAAAAAAAAACAAATTATTGTGAGTGACTAGGGAACAAAACTGGAATTAAATATTTTTTACAGATATTTGTCAGACCTGTATAAATGTACCCTATATGTATTTAATGCATGTGTTTATTTATTTATTTATATTTATTTAGCTAGTGGAAATTAATTGAAAGAGCATGCATGTACCAGATTTTTTTCTCCTCCACAAATCAGTTATGCTAATTCTTCAAACTATATTGTGTACTTGGGGAAGTTCAAAGAGTAATTTTTAGGTTTTTAAATTTCCTTTGAAATAGAAAATAGGCTGCCTTCCTCCAACCCAACAGCACATCTCCCATGTTTAAAATTCAGCTGCAGCAAATTTTAGAAATGTAGTACATGAATGCATTTTCTCTCCTTGGTTGCCTACAACTCTGAATTATATTGCTTTAAGCATTACTGTTGTCAACTGAAAATTTCTCATCTGTTCTAGGTGTCCTTTAACTACTTGTTAAATATAACTCATATAAAGAACCCAAGTATTTCCTGATAATTAAAATCCAAAAGCAATTAGCCTTTTGTTTATTTCACTGAAAATTTTGAGTCAAAGCTAAACAAGCACCAAGAAACAAAACCTAAGCTTAGGCAAAAGTCCAGGTGCCTAAATCATGTCCTGGTTGAGTAGACCAGTGTTTCTCAACCTTGGCAACTTTAAGATGTGTGGACTTCAACTCCCAGAATTCTGGCTGGGGAATTCTGGGAGCTGAAGTCCACACATCTTAAAGTTGCCAAGACTGAGAAACACTGGAGTAGACCAACAATATCACCAAACAACTTTGCTTATAGAAGTACTTTATTAAGTGTTCTGCTATACTGCCAGTCCTGATCAGAATATAGTCATTAAAGGGATGAAAAACAGTTTAGGAAAACTGGGCCTGTAATTTGGGCACTTCCAGATGACAAGTTCCTAACACTATCACTTAAAAGCAAATGTGAGCAAATTTGTTCAGGCCAAGAGACACACTTAGACTCTGAGAGCATCCTAAAGACCTCACTCCAAAAATGATGAGGCTAATTTATTTTTAATTGCATTTAAGTAAATGTAATTAATATTGTTTCTTTACATGAATTTAATAATTCTCTTCTTCTGGGATATTACAAATTATAATCTAATGGAAACTTTTGGAACAGCTTTATCGGTTTTATCTCTTCAAAAGAAACAGTATGTTCAGTCTTTTCCTTCTAACTTAATTTTTGTAGCAAGAAAAGGTGGGGGAGGAAAGGAATGATGGGAAACTGTAAGAGATATATAAATGGAAGACAAAATAGTCTTAAAACACAGATATGTACAATTCTATATTGGAGGTGGATCAATTGCATAATGAAAGCCTCATTGGAAAGACCTTTTGGGAGAGTTCAGAACAAAATGAAATGTACCATATGCCAAATACATAGACAGCAGTTGGTCAGATGTAACCAACAGTAAAATTTGGGTAAATAATGCATACTGAATATTTTTATTCTGCATTTATGCTTCTCCAAAAACATGCTTAGTTTGGCATTTACTAGTTACACTGGGCTTATTTCTTATTTATCGTAACTTACTGGTCTGTTATAATAAAATAGGCTTCTTGAAAAAAGATGGGATACAAAGAGGCATTTTAGTGAAATAATTCAAAGTATGAAAAGAACTCTGGATCAATCCAAAACTGTATCTAGACCCAAACCTTGCTCCAACAGTGGCCAGCCAGGTATTCTGGGAAGCCAACGACATAATGTGAGGGCAACAGACCTCACTTATTGTGGCTTCCCAGCATCTGGTGGTCCACAGCATTCTGCCTTTCAAATACTCCTGGATCAATCTTTCAGAGAAGTAATAGCCTATAACTCTTCCAGTTTATTTGTATACCACCCTTCAGCAAATTTGCCATGATAACTTCAGATACAGGATAGACTATGAAACTAAAGTAAATAACATTATCCTTGAAAAAAATAAAATGCATTTAAAAGACTGGGAGAATAGAAATATTTTTGCCTGGCAATAAGAAAAAAGCAATGTTGGCATTAGCTCTACCACTGGAGTCCCCACAGTCATGAAGGTTTTCTCTTTAGTCAATATTCTGTTTATCTTGGATGACAGGAACACATGGAAGAACGCCACTGAAGATGTTCTTGGTGCACAGACAGCTGGCATGGAAGCAAGCAATCCTTTAGATACTTCCATCATATAAAGATAGTTAAAGATAAATAGTAGATTTATATATTTCCCACTAATTAGCTCAAACTCTAAATGTTGACTTGGACCAATTTCAGCTGTATATTCATTTTCAAAGGCAGACTCACATACAATATATTAGAGTATCCAGTGCAAAATGCAACAAGGCAGACTATCTCTTGACTTGGAAAGGCTGCCATTGGCATACCATACTAAAACTATGAGTACCACTCCTGACCTCCTCTCATACTGACAAAGCTGGGTTTAAGAGTAGCTCCAGGCTATAGAATACATCTCATCCAGAACAGGTTGAACACTATCTCTTGGAATAAACAAAACACTCATCCATTTCCAATTCCATTTCAGAAGCACTAGAGTGAACACACACACACACACACACACCCTGTCATGCCCTGTCCTCTTCTATTTACTCCAACTTTGGGCACCCCTGAAACACTGATTTTACATTTCTCTTTGGTAAAACAACTAGTTTATCCTGTGAAAGGGATAAAGAAAGAAAAGTAAAGAAATTTGTTACAAGCCAGTCTCAAATTTCCACCCTCTCGAAAGGATTTAAAAAATGATTTCAGTTTACTTATGTTTCAGTTTTTTCCACTGCACTTCTCTGCCTAGGTATACAGACACAGAGAGGTTATTTTTATTATTACAGTAGTTAATATGAATTACAGGCTTCAAGCTCCCTCCCCTCCAAATCCAAAATGAGGAAGCATTCTCTTTTCTCTGCCCCCCTCCCCTTCTTTCCCCCTTCACCAACACGATTTACATTCTCAATGTAATGTATTAAAAAGTTGACAGGGCCGAAAGGATTCACATGATGTCGGCTAAGAAACCCAATTTCCATGATGAATTGCCCGGAGCCCCTGAATCACAAACCATTTTTTCCGCTGCTCAGAAGTTGATTTTTTTTTTTTTTTAAATCTTCTTAAAGCCTCTCTCCTAATCTTCGGCTAGAAGAGATGGGTGAAAGGATTTTTTTTTTTCTAAACTAAGGAAAGTATTAGCATCTTGGTTGTTGTGCATCAAATTTGAAAATGCAAGGTTAGTAATATTTCAAATCAGCTGTGGTCCAAGCCACTTGCTAAGTATTTTCTCTTCCTCTCCTCTTCTCCACCTCCTGGAGTTTCTGATGGCAAGAATGCAGAGCCATTATAGGGACTGTGTGTGCATATGAATGTGTGGGCCTGTGTGTACGCGTTTCAGGGGCAGGGCAGAGGAGGAACAGAACATAATAACTGAGGTGTACACCTATCCACCCTCATTCTTTCATGGAGAGCTTTGAGGGCATGAGCAGAGAAAACCATACAACTGTTCACTCAAATGATTAGGTGAATTAAAACTGAGTAAACGTATGAGGCACTTGATTTAATCACAAATTTACGCTGTAAACCCATTTTGGGAAAAATGACCTGGACTCTCTTTTCCTTGCCCTGAGTTCAGATATTACAGTAGCTCTGTGGCTGCTAATAAACAGGCAGCTAAACAGTAAAACACATATAGCATGCTTTAAAAATATATATCATGAAGTTATTCCAGCAAAGATCTACACAATGCAATTAATTTTTTACATAGCTTGGTCATAAAGTAATATTTCCTTTATTACAAAAACTAGCTGGTTTGATTTCTTCTTCATCAGATACATATATATGGGTTTAATTGGAGAATCACATGTGGATTTTACAAAAAGGTTTTCCTCCTTATTTCTAGAAATACTCACCCAATGTTAGCATTAAATCAGCTCTGAAACATCCTATATTTTTACTGAATACTCATTTAATCTGATGACCAACCTGGTATGTTAAACAGAAAACCTATGCTTTGGGGTTTTTAAGTCATTGATTATTATATTCATCATAAGTACTGTTCCTGGACTTACACAATTTGGGGAAAATATCAATGTAGCTATTACATGAAATGGTATATAGATGTGGTGGGAGCAAGTATAATTTGCAAGACTAAAAAGGTATGGAGAATGTAGTGAAGGAGCTGATGTAAACCAGTGTTAATTATATTTTTCCTTTTTATCTAATTTATTTTCTTTTTTCCTGTCTTATGTCTTAATTCTATTGGCTTACTGTTTCTTTCTGCACTTCGTTTAACATTGTTTACATGAAAGGAAATAGCATGGTTATGTAGAGACAGAGATAAAGATAGATGTAGATATAAATGATATATCAGTGCAGAGTTAAATTCACACAGAAATATTAGTTATGAAGTTTTTAAATCTACCCTTTCACTCTACAAAAGGCTACTTATGACTGCTATCATTAATTTACTGCAATATCACAGGGATTGTCAAATTCAGTGATACCATAACCTCTTAAAAAAATAAATTCATGTATGTAGTGCCCTCCGCTGCAATGAATAAAACTAATTATTTCTTTGGAGTTGGGATTGGGCAAGAAATAAAAACACCACGTACCTTTAATAATTAAATTTTAATCTGTTTATCACAAGGTCCCTCAAACTTACCAGTACCACAATTGTCTGCTGCAGATTTACCCCAGAGTATGTTTTTCCAGTGATGCCACTTTTCCTGATCAAGTTTAAAAAAATAAAAAATAAAAAATTGCAATCCACTTTAAGCAGTTTAAGTGGCCCATGACACCCTAGTGGGGGGTCACAACCTATAGTTTGAGAGGCCCTGCTTTATTGTATTCTCCAAAATCCATTATGTTGGATTATGGATTATGTTGATGTCCTTTCTATTTATCTCAATGACCAAACAGGACCCCTTGAGAGGACAGAATCTACCAGATATTATGGCATCATATTCAACTAAACTGTTGCATTCTTTAGCTTAGATAAAGTCACTTCCAAACACCCCAAAGTTATTTTGAAATAGAATAAGCAATTAATGAATCCTAAGAAAATTGTTGTATAAAACTATTTACTGGGAGGCAATCTGTGGTCCAGGAACCACTTCTAATCCTCAATGAAACTTATAGGGTTTATAGGGCTGTGGGAAACTCCTTCCACTTTTCCCATTGACTACCTGTTCATGCACTTTCTGCTACCATCAGTGCTAAGCAGTTCCTTTTCAGCAGACAACTGAACATGTGGCTGATAGGATTTGCCCCTTACAGTGGCAGCAGGAAACCAGTAGTCTGCAGTGGGTCATTGAAAGGGAGAAAAGGAGAAGGATAAGTATGGAGTGGCATCTATGAACATGTGTGTGTTCTTCAATGCTTCAATCTTCAGTGCTTGATTCAGCAATCTCTTTGGTCCTACGATATGATTTATACAGTGCTATAAATATAGAGTACACTGACGTCTGCTGGGAACTATTTCAGCTTGTTGCTAGTGTGCTTGCTGAGATGTGAAATTCAGAGTAACTCAAATAGAAAGAACTTGGACCAAACTTAGTTCAGCTTTTCAGAATTGATTTTGGCCCTATTCCTAATAAACTCAAAATCAACTAAATAAAGCAGACGAAACTTTTACTTAGATTTCCAACATTATATTGTTTAATTGTTTGGGGGGAAGGCTTTGTTTTGTTTTGTTATTTTATTTATATGCTGTCATATTTCAGTCAAAATTCCTGGCAGTGAATAAAACACAGTTAAAACATCATAGCAAACTATATAAAAATAAAACAATCACCGTAAATTGATAAGATAATAAAAATAAATCAATAATGCATACCCATTTGATCAGCACCATCATTCTACCAATAACACAGTCAACCTGGATGCATTATCACAAACTGTGAAAGAGGTTGGTTTTAAGTTTCCTAAATGACATCAGGGAGGAGGCAAGTCAAATTTCAACTAGGAGGCTGTTCTACAGAATAGATGCTCTCACTGAAAAACAGCACCATCTAGCTTCAGCCCTCCTTAGTGGGGCACTATTAGCTGCTTTGTGTGAGATGACCATGTTGGCTGGGACAATTGTAGATGGAGTATGCAGTCCTGAGATACCTAGTCACCAAGTATATATCCCTCTGTAATCCAAATGTCAGTTGGAAATGGATTGCTTATATTCAGATTGGCATAGGGAAGACCTCCCCAACATGGTGCTGTCCCGATGTGTTGTAACTATAACTCTTCCTAAGAATTCTGGGAATTTTATTTATTATATATCTGGAATTATGTTCTACTAATTCCAAGGAATAATACTCTTATCCTAAATATACTATCCTTTTATTTCAGTTAAATATATTCCTAAATTAAAAGTGCCAAAAATCATATATTAAGCTATTTTAAACACAGATATAATGGTTAAAATAATATCCACAGAACTTTGTTGATCAGATTGCTCACTATTTATTCATTTGATTCAATTTCAAGACTGCCCTTCCATGATTCTGGATGGCTTACAATTAAAACAAAACAACAAATACCAAAAAGAATGCATCCAATCATATGACCATCTTGATAACATAAATAAAGCAAAAAACAGAGACACTCAGCCACCATCCTATCCCAAGGCCTGATATAATCTTCAAGTTTTTAACAATGCATGAAAAATCAATAAGGTGGAAGCAGTACAGATCTCAGGGAGGATATCATTCCAGAGGGCAAGAGCCACCATTGAGAAGGTATGCTACCTGGGTCCCTCAAGTAGTCAGGCCTTATATGCCATGAAAGGCTTTATAGATGATAACCAACACCTTGAATTGCATCTGCAAACCAACTGGTAACCAGTACAGCTTTGGATATGTGTGCATACTATAACATGCCAATCACTGCCCACACCGCTGCATGCTGAACCAGATGTAGATTCTGAGTTTTCAAGGGCAGCCCATATAGAGTGAAGTAGAGTAATCCAATCTTGATGTGTGCAAGGCATGAGTGAAGGGCCTCCCAGTCCAGGAATAGGAGCAACTGGTACACCAGATGGACCTGTGCAAAGGCCTTCTTGGCCACAGCTGCTGCCTGCTTCTGGGGCAGGAGCTCTGAGTCCAAAAGGACCCCCAAATCACACATCAGTCTCACATGGGGAAGTGTACATGGGGAAGTGCAATCCCACTGAAGACTAAAGATGGAATATTTCCAAAACTGGGTGGACCAAACAAAGCCACTCAGTCTTGTCAGAACTGAGCCTGAGTCAGTTCCTCCCTATCATGGGCCACACAGCCTCCAGGCACAGGGCCAGGATTTCAACAGCACTTGGTTGACCTGGAGTTGAGATGTATAATTGATTATTCATCTGACCCCTATCTAACCTGACACCAAACTGCCAGATGGTCTTACCTAGTGGTTTCATAGAGATGTTAAACAAAAGGGGACAGAGAGAATCAAGCTTTGCAGAAAAACAGTGCCTCCCACTCCCAGTCCCTGAAGCTGTCAGCCCTCCACGGTAGACCGAACTTGGAAACCAAAGACATGCAAGCTAATACCACTTTTATTATAAGGTGATAGTATCTACTATCTACTATAGTAGATGGCATGGCATGGCATGGCATCTTACAAGTCTGAATGCACTTCCCCTCTCCCTTTCTTTATCTTCATAAGAACTAGGGAGGATCATTTCTGAGATCCTTTCTCAAATCACATTTCTAATTTGGAATCAGATTTCTTTTATCTGGCCGTTGTTTTGGTCACAGCTCTTCCTTCTGTTCCTCAAGGTTATCCCTTATGCCATTACAGAAACTGGTTCAAAGGATACCATGGTCAATGGTACTGAAAGCTGCTAAAAGATCAAGGAGCACTAAGATGCTCCCACCACTATCTTTTTTCCCACAGATTAAAGCATTCCTTTTTCAAACAGAGAATAATATAATACAGCTAGAACAGCTTCCCTCAGTTGATGCCCTCTGGACATGTTGAACTTTAATTTCCATTATTCACCCAAGCAGCATGGTTTTTAGCAACCCTGGCAGAGGATTACAGAGAGCACCCAACTGAGACATTGTAGTGAAAGTGTTTCACAATAACATATGGCTTACAATATTTATTATACTACATCTTGCATAGCACCAAGTACCAGCATTAAATAACTATTTAGGATGAAAAAAATAGTTTAGTGATTGAATAGGATCAGAATTTCTATCCTGAGAAATAATAACTAGATCCCATGTCAAAGCTGAAGAAAACTGCACAATTATTACATGAAAAACAATAAACAGTAAAGAACCTTTTATTTCTTCTCATTGTTTGTTTGTGTGTAAATACCCACATGCACCAATCTGGTTCCCATAAGCTTCTCTTATCACTGATTTATACTCAGTGCCATTAACCTCCTCCTTTTCCAAGTTTTTTATATTGATTTTTTTTTATTCTTTATTGCTGCTTTCACATCTTCTTTAAACCAGGTGGCTTTCTCACCAACAAACTTAAGCATGCATTGATCTCTTAAATGAAGTTTATAAATCCCTGATCAGTTACAAATAGTCTTCATTACTTGCAGGTTAGTACATCATAGGCAAGCATACTTTATTTATCTCACTCTTCACAAATGCACTTCCCAACTGGGTGCAAGTCAGCAGAACTTTGCTATCTCACTTAGAAGCTGATTTTAACAGACTGGAATGGAAATTTCAACCCACTTGCTTCAGAGTAGGTCCACTAAAGTCAATAGTATGACTGATTTTCTTTACACATTTTTACACCAGTCCGTTTGTTTGTTTTTTAGAAATGTACAAGATCTCCCAACTCTATAACAACTCTGAGCAGTGTACAGTAAAAACAATCATACATAGCAGTTAAAATAAAGATAACAACCACTACTCCACTCAAACACCAGAAGAAAAGCAACCATTAAAAGACAATCAAACATATCACCCATCTTAATCAAAGGCCTGGGGAAAGAATTCAGTTTCAGAACTCCTTTGAACACAGCCAGGATTGGGGCCAAACATATTTGAGGGTGATGGTGTTCCAGAAGTGACACTGCTTAATCACTGGGACCTGGAGCATGCCAACTCTGCCTGACCATAGAGGCTGGGCAGAAGCCACAGAAGACAGCTTCTTTAAAATACAGACTGTATGCCATTAAGGGCTTTATAGGTAATAACCAGCCCTTTGAATTGCACTCAGAAGCCTACTGGCAACCAGTGTCGCTCATAGAGCAAAGGTGCTACGTGGATCTGATGAGATATACCCATAATTGCTCGTGCCACCATATTCTGCACCAGCTGCAGCTTACAACTAGTTTTTAAGGGCAGCCCTGTGTATAGTCCATGGGTGAGGTAACCAAAGCATGAGAGACTGTTTGAAGGTAAGGACTGCCCAGTAAGGGCCTCCCAACCTCCAGGGAAGAGCGTAACTGATACACAAGAGGAATTTGTGCAAAGGCCTTCCTAGCCACAAATGCTATCTGTTCTTTGAGCAGGAGCTGTGAAACATGACCCCCAAATTGTGCACCGGTCCCATAGGGGAAAGTACAATCCCACTGAGGACTAACACATCCCCAGCCCCATAGAGCCCCGGCAATAAGCATTTCAGTGGTACTTTAGATTTCTTAATTGATGCAAAAGGTTGTTCCAAAATTAATCATGTTGAAAGTAAAACCACTGAATTTCTGTTAAGTAGGACTTATTGAAATCACTGGGATCATAATTATGTAAGTTCCGCTGAGTTCAGTGGTTCTGCTCTAAACTGGTTTAATGATCAAATGTAGATCCAGTGCAATGAATATGCCTTTCCTTTCCAACACTGCATATAATTGGGATGTACTGGTGTTTAAGCAATATGTGTGTATACAAGGCCAGAGAAGCATACAATTTATTCATGCCATTTTAAACATTTTTTAATAAAATAGTCCTTAAGTTCGATGCACCAGTACAGTACAGTTAAAACAACCATATAAAGCAGTAATTAAGACATAATTCTAAAATTACTGGGGGTCTCCCACAGAAAGAGTATTTACATTACACTCTCCAGGGCTGCATATACATAACAAGGAAACTTGGTTTGTCTTAACTTTTGTTAGCTTTATCAAAACATAACAAATCCAGCCCATTTGTTTATGGTTCACTATATTGTGTAAACCCACAAAAGGGGTTACTTCAATACCCAAAGGTAGTATGTGAATTTAGCCAGTAAGACTCATATCTCAGTAGGCATGTATTATTACAGTAATAATCACCCAAATGTATATTTTAGGAACAGCCATCAAGCACAGAAAAGCAAGAACATAAACAAATAAGAATGATAGTAGAAATCAGTAGCATCAGAGTTCCAGGACAAATCACATCAGCAGCTTGCTTGAAACCTTTAATTCTCATTTCTGAAAGGTTTCCGGTTATGTTTTTGAAGTTCTTAACAGAAAAAGGCCCAATTTTGCAGTCCAAATTCATATTTTATTTCATTATTGTATCTCCATCCCATATCTTGCTTCATTTTTAGATTCATAATACTGAGGTAAATTTCATGGTGGAATTGAATATGAGCTTCCCTGATTTGCATTCAGTCGTCTAACTAATGCATGTACTGTCTATATGTTTTTCTACAAATTTCCAGGAATAATATAGTAGATGTCCTGTTTCTACATAAAGCTTTTATTTGCAAACTTTATGAAATAATACAGTTGAGTTGATCTATGGGTATCTCAGCAATCTATAACATACCTAACTTTTGAGGCTCCGGTTTATGAAATTTATGTAGCAGAATATGAATCAGGACACAAAAGCTTAATGCAACAGCAGGAAGCTAGGAAAATTTGGCCATAAGATTAGATCTATTATCTGCTATGAGAAGGAGAATGAATACTTATTCTGAGTAAAATTCTGTTCTATGTCATGAGCTCACTGTGATCTCTCACAGCCTCCCTATTCATAACGGCTTACTGATTGCTGGGATAATTCATATTTATTTACCAATTTCACTAATTTTAATAATTTAGATTAATGCTTGGAGGAAGGGGATGAGCTATATATTTATCATCATGCCATTTTTAAAATTTTTCACATACACGCACATTGTAAAAACTGAAATCCAGAAAGAGAAAAAAGATCGTATATCTTTTTTTCAGATCTGCATCTCTGATAGCCGCTCATCTATTGCTGAGTAACAAATCTTTTTCCTAAAGCTTTCTGGTCAACTCCTACCCGATAGCACATTGCATTAAGTTCTTCAAAGAAGTGAGTTATTTTGTTCAACTTTCCATACCTTGATCTTGATGGAAAGGAGGAGGGGCTAGAACAGAAACCCTCTTGTATTCCTTCTTACTTACCTTGCAAGACAAGCAGCCCTGAAAATGCATCTAGAAGGAACATAAGCCCTATTCATCCAAAGCATGCAGCAGCAACCCTTAGTGGTTGGCATAAAAACTGCAACTGCTCCAAGCCTGCTCATTGTTTAGTTTCATGGTGATGTGAAGATAGAAGAGCTAACTCCCTAACATTTCTTTTTGCTCATGGTCTACAAAACATAGGTCCTCAGTGAAAAATATGCTTTGCGTATAAAAAAAAATCTCTAAGTAGGGCTAGAAGATGTTCCGTTCTGACGAAAGGCAATAAATTCCAAGCTAGTCTAATTTGTTTCTGCTGAGTAAATAGCATTTTTTTTTTATCTTCTCATGTCTTAAGAAAGATATACACTTCTCTGAAAATCCACCATTAGTTTGGATTTCTAACAAGTAGACTTCAGAAATAATTCTTTTGTTAAGAGAATTTGCATGAAGGAAAAATAAAGCTAAAAAGCAAGAAAAAAAGTCCCACTTGGATTCTTTTTTCAGCTTGCCAATGGATTTAATTTTTCCTCATAAATTAGGGCCCTTCATGTATAGATGGAGCTTTGTGTATATAGGTGGAATTCCATACAGCACAGAATGTGACTGGTGGGTGATAACACGCCATCTAACATTTCAGTGACATCTGTAAAGCACAAGCCATATTTGCTGGCTTAGCTTGCTTTTCCTTGTGTTTGCAGGCCCAAGTTTTGTAAACTAATCTGTATGAGAGAATTTTAATTCTCAACAAAATGGGGATTTGTGTCAGTTCAGTAAGATCTACTTAAGCATTAATCACGTATCAAACAGGGCTTTTTACATTCAAGTCCTATTTTGCTTTTTTTTATTTTTAAGAATTTTTCTGTCCAGCTCATCCCTTCAGCTTAAAATCAGTGACAATTCTAAACTTTAAAAAAAACAACCACCTCTCCCTTGAATAAAAATGGACCACATAGGTGAATATAATCAAGCATTAATTTCATTCTGTAAAAATCCTTAGTTGGATTTTTTGCTGGACGTAAATTGAATAGCATAATCTGTTAAAGAAAACTGACTCTTGTTTTCCAAAAATCTGCATTTTGGCTTACATGTAATAGATACAAATATATTTTGTTTGCCAATTACGGTCCCCCCAAAATGCAAATAATTATTTGCAACATTTGCTACATAAGCAGCAGGTAATGGCCCCACTGCTTCCTCTTTACTATAAACAAAGCTTTCTAAAAGTTAGAATATCCCTTTCCCATTATAAAAGTGCCACTGCAGGTATCCAGCATAACTTCTACTCCTAGCTCCCAGTCTGAAAGTGGTGTTGTCTTTAGCATTGCCTGTACCATCGGCCTTAAATGATTTGTTATTAATTCCATGATGGAAAATGTAGCTAATTTTAAAGACAGGTGGACTGACTTGTGCTCATGCAAATGAAACTTTCCTTGCTTTCCTCTACCCTGGCACATAACCAGCTCCAAAGGGTTCTCCAATACTTCAGAGCAGATTTGGATGTTGGAGAGACAGCTGCAGGAATAGGTGGCTGATCCTGAAAAAGCTAAGCAGGGTTGGTCTTTATAAATGTCTAGAAGGGTTTTGGGAACACAGAGGATCCCGCTTTAAATGGGAGAATGTCAGTTCTCCATAGGAGTTCCTAATGCATCTTAGCAAGATAGCAAGTAGTTCACTATATCACCGACCAAAACCTATTGTGGGGAAAAGAAACCCTGAACATGGCAATGTTTTAAAATGGCAATCTTGAGCCCCATAAATTCCCTTGGATCATCTCTAATAATTGTTATAAAGCAATATAATTTTATATGCATGCTAAATCTACAAAGGCAGCATGATAATAATTCTAGTGAGAAGGTTGAGCACAATTCCTCAACTTTCCTGAAAACTTAGTACTTTCATTCAATAAACAGAAGTTTGTATCAGAAGACTAAGACACATAATGCTTTGGGGTCCATTTCCATTCAGCTGAAAAGAAACAAACATTATTTAACGCCATTGCATTCGATTTTTCTCTATTCAGATGATTACTTACTTATTCCTGGGATATGCACATCTTTACATGTTGTTTGCATTGTGATATTTCTAAGCCATAATCCGTTTTTCAGCTAAGTAGTGATTAGTTAGATCAGTTTTGCCAACATATTGCTGTCCAGATTATGTTGAACTACAACTCCCATTAACATCATACTGGAAGTGGTGGGATTTATCCAATCCATCTGGAGGCCAACAGGTTGGGGAAGACTGGATTTGATTATAAACATAATTAGTGTACCAAGGGACATTAAATTATTGCCAAATTACAAATGCCCTGACAGAAAATGACTATGTTGTAGAAACATTCCCATGTGAGTGCTTAGGAAAACTGACAAAATAATTGTTAGTTGACATTGGTGGCTTAAGATGAATTAAGACATTTTTTCCTGACTGCTGTGAACCAGTCTGCAATAAAACCTTTTGCTATAATACAAAAGAGAAGACTCTCTTACTGAAGATCATTCCACACATTACATGTTTTAAAATTTACAGATTATTATTAGAATTAAAAACATGAGTTCAACAAGCACACATTCATGAACATACGTATCACATAGGTATATTTTTCAGGAAAGCAGGAGAAACTATGAACTACATACAGCCTGGTCAACCTGGGCTTCTTGCTTCATAAACTATGATTTTGCTACTGATGTAGATGACAAACTGCCCTATACAGTATGTTTTCGTCACTCACCCAATGGCTACAGCAGTCATCTCTGTTTTCATATCTTATTTATATATAAAGCAGAGAGAGTCTAATTTTAACCTGAAAAGAAGCATGCAGATAAGAGAAAAGTATATCACCACTGTTTTATTTTCTCATAATTTATCATCCTAAGCACTTAATTGGGCTAGGGAAAATGTTCCTACAGCCTTACATGATAGATAAAATAAAACCAGGGTTAGGACCAGAACATCACATGCATCTTTGAATTAAATCCAGCTTTGTACCTTGTTTTACATATTTATATTTTAAACATTGAGCTTTTTCTCACTTGCAGATATTGTGGCACAAACATGTTTTGGGCAGAAGGAAAATCCAGTTCTCTCTCTCATTCTCTCTCTCTCTCTTTCTCTCTTTTCACACCTGTCAGCTGCTTTTCTGGGGCTACTATTAAACACAGCTGTAGCTCTCTTCTGCATCAGCGTTCAACCCCCATCCCAAAGGAGCCCAACTATCTGTTGACATAAGCTGATAGTTAGGCTTCGCTGAGAAATGGTTTTAGTGCTATTCTAGAATATTATTATTATTATTATTATTATTATTATTATATTGGATTCATTCTCCACCCATCTTCCCCCAATGGGGAACTCTGGGTGGCTCACAAAGTACAACTTTAACAACACATACATATACAATTGATTTATCTTTATCTAACATTAACAACTATACTATATGGCCAGCAGCGGTCGCTAGGGAGTCACAGCACATCCAGGCTTTTTCCTTCTCCATAGGTCTTCTCCCACTGATCGCGTCAGTCACATCCAGCATTAGGTCAGGTCTAGCACTGGTTCCCGCTCCCCACACAATGCTGCCAGTTCCTCCCACTGAAATGGGAGCACCTATTTATCTACTCGCAGATGGAAATGCTTTCGAACTGCTAGGTTGGCAGAAGCTGGGGACGAGTGATGGGAGCTCACCCCATCATGTGGAGCTGGCCCAAACCATTGGAGTGCCGACCATTTCTGACTGGCAAACTCCAACATCATTGAGCCCTGCACCACCGCGTCCCCTTTGAATAGCTCTAATGCAGAATTGCTATGGTGAAATGGTGATAACCTGATGACCAAAAGGACAGAAAGAAGAGCTGCACTCTCTTTAAACACACCTACTTGCACCAAACCAGCTTGTTTTGACAGATGGCTACACTCACTGGTCTAGCCATTTGTCAAAACTTACCTCCTCCTTCAGCCCCCTCCTCCCTTAAGGAAAATAATTGTCAGAACATTTTCTCACCAGTTGATAATATTTGGTGGGAGTGGAGGAAAATATTCACCATTCACTTTCTTTAACATGTCCTCCATAAATACATGTTATCTAATAAATAGATAACATGTCCTCCATAAATACATGTTATCTAATAATAAATAAGAATACCATTATTTGATAGCACCATTCTTGGGCAGGATAGGGATTCGTACTGGCTACAGTAATTTATATGTTGTATAATTTTCTGCCAGCCAAAGGACTAGTATATCACAGACTCTGCAATATTTTTAAAAAACAAACAAACAAACATGTAACTGCCCTTAAGTTTTGGCAACAGTTGTGTTCCTCTCCAGTTGTTGGCTGGACATGCCTAGAGGATGCCTGGCTGAACTCTTAGCATATTGATTCAGTGCAAGATTGGTGAATGATTCCTCCTCATTGTCCTATCCAGTATTCTCTCTTCTCGGCTCTGAAACATGATTCCTGTTTTGAGGGTTTTGCTATTTTACTTGATGCATTTGTCTTGTTAACTAAAACAGATCCATTTTATTTAACCATGTTTTACAGTCTTATAAGGCACTCACTCAGTCCAAAGCCGAGTTTCATATACAGTGTGCTTTAGCCATCAGCCTTTCTAGTTTCCCTTTTGTTCCCTATCAAATAGCATGTTTTCCATGTGAATTTCTGGTTTTGATGGCAGTGATTCTAGTGATGAGGTATGGAGCCCATACTTTGAGAGATATTGCTATCTAATATCGCAGGCAAATTAGCATTAATATGACCACTTTTTATTCTATTTTTAACCAAATTTCGGTGCTTCTATTCAAAAGTGGCTCTTCTTCCATATGGTTTCCCCATTGTTACTTCAAGAGTTTGTTGTCTGGAAGAAGTCTTCTTGAGTCTGTCTGAACAGAATTGTTCTCAGTTTAACTCTCAGAGGGAGCTTAAACAGGCTTGAAGGATGTGGTCTCATATAAATTCTGGCTGTAAATCTAGAAGACAACCTCTGTACTCAGCAACCCAAAAGTGGCCTTCTTCATTTTCTCCTTTTTCTGGAATAGAAAATTGAAAACTGCTCTTGCTTTTTCCTTATTTTACTTTTCTCAGTCTATCTTATTAACTACCATACTGTCCATTTTCCCTAAAAAACAAGCTTCATCTTGTCCCCTTATCTGGAGGCCCTGCTGGCTTACAATTCTACAGTTTCACTCCCATAATATCTAGAGGTTATACTACTAATTTTTTTTTTTAACCTGTATAATGACTATCCTATACTGTTTTGTTTGCTTGTGTGTGTATATAAACTTGTAAAGTCTTTGAATTTACTTGAATTTATTAAAGTAAATTCAATTCTTCCCAATTGCCTGTGAGTGCTTGTTGAGGTAATAATTACCCCACTTACAAGTCAGATACTGCCCATATCAGAAGAGCAAAATGACTCATGGCCCCTCTAGACAACCAGGATTTCCATTGCCAAAGTTGATTATTTCACAATTGAAATGAATATATGCATGTATTACAAATGCTTCTATGCTGCTTCAGTCTTATGACTCTAAGCAACTTACAGCAGTGCAATACATATACTACATTACAATAAATCAAAATTTATCAAAATCATTAGGCATATCAATAACAATAACAAATACTATCAACCTAGATTCAAATTAAATGTAATAATATCATAAAACACCACACAGCAGTATATTAGTCTTGCAGTAGCTGATATGTAATCTCTGATTGTTGTCAGTGGGAAAGCTTGCTAACAAGGGATTTGACAAGTGTAAGATACCAGGGGTGATACAGAGAAATTTAGTAATATGTATGCCACAAATTCAGCTTCATGTCTAAGCGCACACAGAGCTAATCCTAGTAGGGAATACAGTTATGCCTACCTGTTGTCACCACTGAAGTCCCCCATTTTCAATGAGCCTTGAGACAACAAGAGGAAGAATCTGGGAGAAACTGGGATAATAAAAACAGTGCATCAGCTGGTCAGCTAAGGGCTTGGTGTGTTCTAATGTTGCAACTGAATCTCCATATGGACTAACCCTAAGTCTGTTGTGTGCATGCTATGACTGTGCCAAAAGACATTGGTGATGTGTTATGATGCCTTGGTTTATATATTATGCTTGTTTTATTGAAGGGGGGGGGGGGGTTAATGTATTTTTTGTGCTTTGTTGTAAACTACCCAGAATGATGTATTTAAGATGGGCAGCCATATAATATTTTTAAATAAATAAAAGATCTTTTGAACCAATTTCTAAATATATGCAGATTTGCTTTCATATAGGAACTGAAGCCAGCAACAACAATGTAATATATAATAAGAAATTTCAGGTATTCCAAATATATGAGTAAAACACTACAGTATATTATGGTAGTGATTACTGTGATCTAACTACAGAAATATTGGAGTTATATAAATGTTGTGCATACAGTCTTCAGTTATTTCAGTGTCAACTTGGTGTCTCTAGCATATCCTCATTGTACCTGGATCAATGTTCTTTTTAATAACTAATTGATCTTTTATTAACATACAATAATTCACTTACTAAATGTAAATTAAAGACTTAATTGAGCTGCTTAATCTGAAGTGTCAGCCTCATAAGCATAATGTATAGTTTAATTAATTGAAACAGCTGATAACAGCATGTCATCTGTCACTATATTCACTGACCTGGGAGCAATTCTCAGTTTGAGGAATTTGCCATAAACACAGGCAAGGATCTGGTCAACTCATTTACTCATGAATAACCTTGGAATAATATCTGTGCCAAGGGGACTTTGATCTGGTACACAGTTACAGTGAAGGACATGGATTTAAATTGGTTGAACTGAATGTATTACAGTGAGGAAAAAAAGTATTTCTTAAGCCTGAATATACAACTTCTACATCACTGTTCTGAACCATTCAGATAGAAGTGATATATACAGGACTGAACACAGGATCAAAAATACACTTTTGCCAATTCTTGTTGCAACCAATGGATCAACATTTGGTTGATGGGGGGGGGGGGGGGGGACAGATCATGCACTTGCGGGAAAAACGCTAGGAAAAAAAATCAGTCCAACTTACGTGAAGTCAATTTAAGTCATATGTTTAATGCTTCTGGGTATGGATTTGCTTTGTTTAAAAGTCAAAGTAAATATGTCACCCAAGATCCATAACCTCCTGACATTTTTTCTTGTTTGCAACAAAATAGAAGCATACATAGTCCTAAACCATAAGATGGCATATTTGAAGGTTTGTATTAGGCACAGGCCACAGTCAAGAAAATGCCATGAATTATTGCTGGCCCTAAACCACAATACAAATCTGGCTTACTTTTACTATGATTTTTGTATATTGCTTATGCCTGGTTTATTCCTGGTTGGTTTTATACTCCACCCATTTCTTCTAGATATTTTTGGAAGATACTGAAAAAACAGCTCAGAAATTAGTTGAACAAATTATGGTTGCTTAGTGTGTAAAATTAACCTTGGTTCATTCAAGACTTCACAGCTGAAATAAATCCAAGCTACTAAGACATGAGTTTTCCTAACAGAAACTCAAGAACTGGATTGATATCATCATGGCTATGATATGAAATCTATTCAGAAACATATTAATTCAAGAACCACATGCAAGATAATTTTCCAAATGCTTTGAAAAAATTTTCTGACTGATCTGCAGTTCAAATAAAGTAACCTATGATTAATCATTGTGTACCAGGAAAACACTGTATACATATTAGGGGATTACATGTCAACACAGTCATTTTGTTAGATGCACCAATTTCAACATACGCAGGACACACAAGCCTAATTAAGATTACCTGAACAGATAGTTTCTTTATTTCAATGTTTGTGTTTTCCACAATAGCATATAATAGTTCATGTTGTCTTTTTTAATTGACTTTAATTATTAACAAAAAGAAAAGCAAAGAACCAAAAACAGAATTAAAAGAAAATACAAATGGCAAAAAGTGAGAAGAAAACTAAAGGAAAAAAGAAAAATAAAGAAGAGTACATGTTCTTTTGATGAATCATATTATTAGATTTTCCAAGATGTTTATATAAAGTCATTCATATCTAGAAGGCATAGACAAGTCTTAGGCACATTAAAATCTTCCTTTTGGAATAAAACAATCTTCTTAGCTGCTGCCATTACACCATAATTCCAAAGCTCTTCACACTTTGAGAGGTTCAAAATGTTCATGATATAATTCAATATCACATTCACACCTTTTGCCCTTATTTCCTTTTACAACACCATATTTACAACCTTAATAATATTAAACTAAAATGTACTTTCAGTTTGTGATTTTATGTACACCTACAGAAGCATAAGTCTTAGTCTGAATTCACACATTATGAAGAGCTGTGATTGCTCTTCCAGCAACTGAATAAACCACAATTTGTTCAGTTCATACATGCTAAGTCAAAACCCAGAAAAGCACTTGGTCACGCATGCTATGTGAATCAGACTGTATCAAATGTATGGGAATACTTAATAGTCTGGGAATAGGGAAATGAAGCATATATATTTCCTACACCAAAGTAGGCCCTTAAGTATTTTCATTCCCAAGTTGCAGAACTGCATTTAAATGCTTGCCTTTGTTTCAGAAATGTAATTACTTTGAGATGAGTCTGTCACAATACTATGCCATGTACACTTTTCAGTTTGTCTGCAAAATATCATTATCTCTTACCTATGAAGTTGTCACAGCTTGCAGATAAAATGTCTTTGGTCTTATTTCTCTATAGTATAAATGATATTTTCATAGTTTTCTGCAACACTCCCCCTTCATCAATTTGCATGTTTAAAGTAATGCTACCAGAACTGGGCAGCAAAAATCCAGACAATATGAATATATCACTATAAACATACTTTTTTCCTTCAGCTTGGTATTTTTTTGATTTGGACTTATCCATGCAAGGTGTCAAGGAGGTCATTTGTAATATTGATGTGAAAGCAAATGACAAGGATGCTATTAGTTGCCTCCAACACCAAAGTTGTCCCCCCTCTAGATCAATGTGATAATGCTCTAGATTTTCATGGGTTGACCTGGTTGTTAAAATCAGATTTGGTGTTTCTGGAAAGAAATCAGCATCAGATCCAAGATGTTTTGAAGGACAGGGTTGGGGACTAAAGTGTATCTGAAAAGAGACATCATGGGTGAGCTGTAAGCCTGACAGATCTCAGCATGTTTGGCCTTAGCCTTGAAATCACTGGATAGCCTTATACAAGCCAATACTCCTCAAACTATACTAGCTATCCTTACATAGTAGTAGAAAGGTTTACTGAGACACTGTATACATATCCCTTTAAGAAATAGAGGCATTCAGAAAAAATATTCTGTAAATGAATTTCCTCCTTATTTTGACATTGGCAATAGTGCAACAATAGAATAAAGTGTCATCTTTAATTAATGGAGGTTCTAAAGGTTGATAAAAAAAATAATCACATTGTCTTCATTACTATATATGCCTGATGGGGCATATCATCTAAGCTTATATAGCAATACGTCATCTCTTACCTCCACTTAGAGTACGAAGCATGATTTTAAGATAGTTGTTTTCTAGCAGCCGTTTCAAAAATCACATTAAGGGCAAATATTATAAGAAAAACAATAGAATGAATCAGACTTAGAAGGTATTGCAAGGCTAGAAAATTGAGCTTCCAGAAGATAACCTCAAATATGCTGCAATCCACAACTCATATTCTCTGGGGAGGGGGAAAATCTTATCTCTTTAAAGAGAATATCTACCAGGTAGGTTAGTATAGAAAAATACTTTATACAGCACAATTTATAACTTCCAATTGATATTAAAAAGCAACATGAGTAAAATATAGAGAAGAAGGTTTGAGTCCAAGCATGGAAAGCAAAATATATAAATTGTGGTGATAATTTTGGATGGTGAAATTCTTATATTCTACCATTCCTCTAGGGCTCAAGCTTTCACACATGGGGGTCTCCTTTACAACAACAAACCTGCTAGATAGATTGGGTAGAGATCATACTTGCTTAAAATCCCCTAGGTTGGCTTTATGTTTGTGAACTGAAACCTGACAACTGTTTCTCATACATGGGCTTCCCTTCATAGTCTTTACAACAAACGCTGTGTTTTCAGACTGTAGTACAGAAGAACAGCAAGTAGGAACTGGACAATCATCTACCACAGTACCACACAACATATCCTTATTATTTTATACTGGATACAGTCATAACCTTATGCCCAGGTGTAAGAATTTCCCTTTGCACCATCCATTCCTTAGCAATACTGGATTTCATTTAATAAATAAATATATTTCAAGTATAAATAAGAAAAGAAGTGTGCTTTTAATTAAATATATATAGAATAGTGTAGAGATGAAGTTTGAAACAAAATATTCTTGAAGAAAACTGAGGACAATTTTTCTTTATGCTTTGCATATTACAGTCTGATTTTTAAAGGGAAAAAAATCCCCATTTTATATTCACATTAGTTGCCTGAATTTAAATCTCTCACACCTGAGATTAATACAGGCTTCACCCTGAATTACTTTCCAGCTCTGAAGTAGTTTTGAAGAGCAAAGCTCTCTACAAATTCACTTCTCTTTCAGAGACATAAAAGCGTATAAAATATATGAAATATTAAAATTGTGTGTACCCACACACATGTATATTAAGGTGGAAAAAGTGGGAGAATGTATGGGCTAGTATAGTTATTTGCCTTTGATATAAAAATACACTTTCATTTCAGAACAATTATGAACACCATCAACTGACATTAATTAGATTTTTCCCCTGTTTAAAATATGAAGTAGAGGACTAGACCCTATACTTGTTCATTTATAAGTAAATCTCACTAAATGCAGTGAGATTTATCCCACACAAAAGTACATAGGATTTCAGCTTAATGTTTAATTGCAGGAACTGTTCAGGTTGCTACTCTGGGGGAGATGGGTGGCATATAAATTTAATAAATAAATAAATAAATAAATATTCCATAATCTTTTTTATACTGCAATGGAAAATATGGCTTCAAGAAGCAAACAGTAGCCACAATAAACTAGGTTATAAACAAAAGTGAAAAATGCTATCTTCTCATTAAGTTTGTAAAATACACAATCAACCTGTTTGAGTCAAAATATCGAGTTATGTTTTCATAGTTAGTAACCATTAGTTAATTGCTATTTCTGTAACATAATATTGTATATAAGTGTTTGGGTTATCTAAAAGCCACTGTTGTTTTTGCAAAAAGTCAGCAATTAATCCAGAGAAGCCATCTTCTCCATGCTCCAGAGGCAAGTCAAAAGATGGCTGATTGTGTTTCCTGGCATTTACTGCTTAGAAACTAGAACAGGCTGACTTTTCACAGGACTAAAAGGCACTTTTTCTTTATCATTCCAGAGTCTAGATTTTCACAGAAATAGAGCAAAATCATGGAACCAGCCAGCTCAGCTCACAGCAAAAGATTAATAAAACTTGGGCACCAAAATAAGTGAGGTGTTTTCTTGGGGCAAGGAAGGGAAACCTTTGGATCTCCAGAATCATGTGGCCAAAGTAAAATTCGAAGCACCCTTCCCATTGGCTATGCTGGATGGGGCAACTGGGAAAACTCTAACCCTCTTTGCTGCCATCTAGATAGCAAATGAGCCAGTTTGGTGTAGTGGTTAAGGTACCAGGCTAGAAACTGGGAGACTGTGCGTTCTAGTCCCCCTTAGGCACGAAACCAGTTGGGTGACCTTGGGCTAGTCACTTTCTCTTAGCCCAAGAAAGGAAGCAGTAGCAAACCACTTCTGAAATCTTGCCAAGAAAACTGCAGGGGCTTGTCCAGAGTCAAGACTGACTCAAAAAAAAGGAAAAAAAACAGCAAATGGATTTTTCAAGCACAGGTTTAATAGCCCTAGGGAAGTGAATTTTAAAAAATCATGCATACACATACATGTAACTACAAACAGAATAAGAGAGAGGATGGAGGGGAAAAAAAGAAAGGAAGATTAAAACAGAAACTAAACAGGGAAAAAAGGGGATTAAATTTTATATAATTTACATTCAAATAAATAATATCTGTGTTTAGTTTTGTGTCTTATAATTTTAAAGTTGTAATATTAATATTTGTATATTTTGTTCTTAACTTTGTTGTACACTGCCCAGAGTCACTGGATTGTGAGATGGGCAGCTATATAAATATGATGAATAAATATATAAGAGGATACTTATATGAAAAAAACCCTCAGTGTTGAAACAATGGACTAAACCTTGAGCATACAGAAGACTATCAGTCAGAGTTCCTTCTACATCAATACGTAACAAGCTCATAGGTGGAGAGTGAATACCTTTCATTCATCCAAGATGAAAAATCAGATATGAGAGATTATTTTCATTGAAATAAAACAATTTTTGTCTACACCCCATTCATGGTAAATCCAAGTTCTTTATAATTCATTAAATTCCAAATTTTTGGCATATAGTTCAACATTACCTTAACATCTTGAACCCTCTTCTCAGTATTAAGAATTTGAGTTAGTGGATCTGGAGAGATTCCTCTTTCAATTTCATACACAGAGAAGTTCTTCACTTGCCTACTGCATTACCTGATTCCTGGTTGTAAGCTTCTTCATCTTCCTGGTTGGAATCTTAGATCTACTCCTAGTGTAAGTTTGTCAAGCTAGTCAGATCATTTTTCAATGGCCCCAACTGGTTTGGACTGATCAGGATGTCTTGTTGACCAGGAATGTTTTGTGTATTAGACTTTTGTGTATTGACATTGGAGGATATTTAGTCCAGACAGCTTTCACTGCTTATGGACATATCCCATACCATTTATGTCCAAGACATAAGAAAGAGTTTGGGTATTTTACTTAAGAAAGTGATACTATACTTAAGAAAGTTATTATACTTAAGAAAGAGTTTGGGTATTCTGTGTCTTTGGGTACATGCATATAAATATTTGTTTTTTCATATATATAATTTTGATTAAAATTTTTGATTATAATAGTAAAATGTAATACATACTAAATTTAAAGGAAGCAAAGTGAATAGAAAGAAGTAAGAAGTGCAAGAAGAAAAGAAAGAGAGAAAAGAAAGAGAAAAGAATATAATAAAGGAGAAAAGAAATATATAAAGAAGTGACTTCCAACCTTCATCACAAGTATGAACAAATTTAGGGACTATTCACCCCCTCTGAGGTTACAAACATTTATTCTTCATTCCATATCCCATCTCTTATCTATAAAAAATCCATAAAACATCATCTTTTCAGTCTGATGTCAGCAGAAAGTCCATAAAGGGTTGCCAAAAGTAATAACATATCTTGTTTTAACCTTGATCAAATAAACCAACTTTATATTCTTTTACTTCTAACAGTCTGAAACTTTAGTTCATTCAGTTATTGTTATAGGATTCTATTTCTCTTCATTTCTTGTTTGTCCCATCACACAGAGCTCTTCAAGGCTTTAACAAAACTTTTTTGTAAACCCAATAAAAAAAAATTATCCAGGTCACTCTCTTGGTTTGTCATTTGTATTTCTGTTTTCAATTTTAAACCTCAGCCAGTTTCTTTTGTAGATCCAGCAAAACATCCTTTTCTAAGTCATTCTCTTGGCCTGTCAGTTGTAAGTCCACTTTCAATACCATTTCTATCTTGTCAGATTTGTTCTACATCTGTCAATTCTTCAATAACATCTTTTAGACATAATCTATCCATAGAGGCAGACATCATTACTGACGCTGTTGATATTGTGGCTACTAATTTATGACTCCATTCTTCAAAAGTCTCCTTCAGTATTTTCATTGTTATAACATTTTGCAACATTTCACAGGCTTGTAAATCTTTCCTCTACCTAAAACCTTTAGTCCCCTCTACTGTCCAGTTTTTGAAATCATGAAATTGCTTATCTTTGTTGTGTCTTGTAAAAACCAAAACTTGTTGGTCTGAGGTCTTTAATAGCTTAGAAATAGTTAATGAGCAATTTCTAAAAGTGATTAGAAAGTGAGGTTTGTGACTTAGTGTCCTTTAAAAGTCTCCCCTGCAGTTGTGAGCAAGATGTCTAATCCTGTCGTCTCCCAGTGCTCAAACCCATGGAAAACTGTTGTCCTGCAGTCTTCTCACAAACAGCAGCCATCCGGAGAACATGTGGGCAATCTCCCTTCCTCTCCTTATCTGGAGAGGTTCCAAGGAACTGGTCTACTCACTGATTCCTTGGTCTTTGCTGCTGTCATCAGCTCCACTTTTGCTGAGCCATCTTCAGTTCACTATACCTCCCCTGGAAGTCCAGGTACATGCATATAAATATCTGTGTGTATTTGTCAATATCTTGTTTCTCTTATGTGTAACTGTGATAAAATACTATCACAATTCTGCCTGGTGTATCATATCCCATTGGCCAACTCACCACCTGTTTTTCCCAGTGCTTTTTCTTCTGTCCTTCCCCTGCCCCTTCCTCAGCCACTGATGCCCTTGACATTTTCCCCACATCCGCCCCAACCACTTCTGTCCAAAATAAAATAGCCTCTGTTCCATTCCACATCAGCATTAAGCACTCAGAATATGTTTTTGGTTCAAACAGGCACCATCAGAAATCAGCTGTTCCATCTACAGAATGTTTTATGGGGAGGACAGTTCACGCAAGGAACATTCTGTACATCCAACAATATGGTTATTCGTGACTAAAGAGACACACAAAGTACTCAGCAAGTCAATCCAAAAGTCAAAGCCAAACCAGCATGATTATTTTGTGAAGGTCTAGAGAGCCCTTTCTCAATAGCAGCTAACCATGGTACAAACATGTCTTATCCACATCTTTTGTTTTGCCATGTTCCAAGATACTGCCCTCATCTCACTTCCATTTCATAAGCAAGACTAGCTTAAACTGACCTTAGTAGAGCTGGTGTTAAAAGAGCATTTTCCTCATTAAACCAATAGCATCCACCAGCAGTCTCGAAGTATATAAAATCCATTATTTCACCACCCATTACATCGGAGGTCAGGTGACTAATAAAGGGTGGTATCAACAATGCTACTTATTGATAATTTCAGGCACATTTGTGGGATCACCTCTGTTCAATTGTTTCTACCTGCCCCACTTGGTCCAACAGAAGGAGCATGTTCCATGTCCCATCCATTAGGTAGTTTTATCTGGTGCAACCTATGAAATGGACCTTTCTGGTTGTAGCAGCTGCCTTCTGGATACCATACATGACCCCACCCCAAGATTCTGCTGGTATTTCAGAAAGCCTTAAAAATATGGCTCCTTTCCTAGGCATGGGAGTTGAGAGGTTAATAGAGATGGATGTTATGTGTATTAACTGTTGTTGTCCTTGGCTGCCACTATATGTATATGTATATGTATATTTATTTACTGGTTGTTTTTTACTGAGCTTTAAATTTATGTTAGCTGCCCAGAGTTGCTGTTGTGAGATGGGTAGCCAGATTAATTGATTGAAATAGATAAATTCCTTCTCTCTGAGCCCTGGTCAGCCTTGCCTGCTATCAGTCTGTTTGTTTGTTTGTTTGTTTGTTTGTTTGTTCAATTTATATGGCTGCTCAACTTCCCAAAGCAATTTTGAGTGACTAGCACAGAATTAAAAATAATAACAAAAATAAAAATAGATTCCAGATGATGAAACACATCATACATCTCCCAGGATGGGCACATTTAACATCGTGGCCCAAATGCCCAGGGGAAAAAAAATCAGTCTTCAGTGCCTTCTGGAAAACTAACAGGGTTGGGGCTAATTTTGAATTTCCAAAGGGAAGGTACTGCTATAGAAACGGCATGCTTCCTTGGTCCAACCAGATGACCTTGATGCAGAGAAAGGACCTAGAGCATGCCCAGCCTGGAACAGTGTGTGGGAAAGGACAACATAATCAAAAATGGGCAGGACTGCTAACCCAATTCTTAACATATGTATAGTCCAAGTTCTCTCCAAAAAAAGCTGAATACAGCAGCAGTGTGCCAATGGTCTATCAGAATTGTGCAACAGCACTAGATTGCTCAGCCACAATACTATAAAAGGTTTAACTCAATTGTCCTCACTGATTTTGCATAAGGCTGAAATAATGAAATGGTATAACAGCTAAACTGCATAGCACTTATACAACTAAGTGAAATTATAAAACTAATTCCCCTGCCATTGTCTCCCAAGGAAGACATGGTAGAATCTGCAAGCCTTTGCTGGTTGAAATTGTAAATAAAAGTGACTCTGATTTAAAAAAAAAAAAAAGCTTTATTCACTTCTGGTTAGCACAGAAAGGGATATAGGAGGAAGGGTGCAGGAAGGAACCCAGAAACCAAGTGATGACAGAGTCCTGCAGTCAGACCCATCCCATTCCCCATGCCATGATCTGCGGATACTTTTCCATCCAACTGGTGATGTGCTGAAGAGGGAGGCAGCAAAGATGATGCATTCTACCAAGTGATTTGCCTATCATATGTGGCATGTGCATAGTCAGGACAGCACCACTCAGTAGTGACAGACACAGTAGATGTAGGATTAGGGCTGGCAATTAGGCCACAATTGTCATGGCGGTATAGTTTTCCTCTGATTCAAGGACTTTAATTCAGCAGTAGGGAAAGTAAGAAAGTGAGAGTAAAAGTTAGGATCTAGGCAGCAATGACCTGATATAGGGAGGAGTATTAGACAGTAAGCAATCATACAAGGTTGTGGCAAGAGGCCCAACTTCTGGCCATGAATCACTCCCAAACAGTGAGTTATGAATTGAAAGCCATAGTTACCTTAACGGTTGTTTCTAATGATATGTTGACAAAAGAAAACGTCTGTTGCATCCTCTTTCTCAGTTATCAGCTCCAATCCAGAACCAGGAAATTTTATCAGCTCCTGAGAAGACTCCTGGAACACGGTGTCATGGTCTTCTCCATATTCAGTATTTCAGATGGTTGGGATTGTCCAATGAAGCTTCTAGTTATGCCATCTATAAAACCATATGCAGAGATTTTCTAGCTTTGGAAAGTGTGCCTTTCCATAGTTTCATGATGCTGAGGATAGTGCCAGGAGCCACGTAGACTTGGTCAATCATGTATAAGTTTTGCATCATTTCAAAAAAGGAATTCTTGTAGGTCAGTATTAAGAATGGATAAGGGCAATGTTCCCTTCCCCACACATATGTAGCATTTTTTATTTTGTGTTCAAGGCAGTCTTAACAGCTGATGACTGCTTGAAAAAATCCATAGTTTTTTGGCAACAATTTTGGAAGGGTTTGCCATCACCTTCTTCCTAGAACTAAGAGAGAATGATTGGCCAAAGTCACCCTGCTGGCTTCATACCTAAGTCAGACCTACAATTCACAGTCTCTCGACTACTGCCTTTAATCACTATGCCAAACTGGCTTGCATACAAGTATTAGGAGAAAAAGAAATACTGTACTTCTAGTGGCATAACTCCATCATGATAAATAGCCATGTGTTTAGATAAACTTTTATCATAATTCATGTTCAGCTGAAATATTAATTGAAAGCAGAGCCAAAAGCTAAGTATTTGAAAATGTCAGCCTATGGTCAAGCCAGATCCACAAATATTTATCAAACATGGGCTTACCTCTTCAGCTACAGTTAAGCTAGAATGGCTATACAAAGGATACTTCACCCTCTCTTGCAGTATTCTCCATCAGTCCCCTGCCTGAAAATGTTTTCCCATCCCAGCTCTAATACTACCAACAGGAAAACAGCAAATTGGAAGGAACTAAGGAACAGGAGAGTGTGAGGCTGATTCCCATCTGTTCGTTCTTAATAAACTAGCCTAAAACTTTCAGTTAAGCAACAACTTACTGTACTATTTTTTCAAGGAAAAATTTATATAATCAGCTTACAGTCCTTAGTCTGCTTTTCTAGTAGAAACCTCACCAGATCACTCCTGCTTTTGTTCTTCCTGGATTGTCCTTGCTGTATCAAGTACTGATTCCTCCCTTTTCTATCCAATGATTAAGAGCACATCTTACTATCTTTCTTTAGTCATGAACTATAAATACTCTGTAAATCCACAATAAACAAACAAACAAAAATTCCAGTTTCCTAATTCCCAGGTGATGAGAAGATATCAGCCACATTTAATGGCAGCTAGGGATTAGCCTACCCCAATAAATGTTTGCTATCACTATCTATACAAACTATAAAGTGTTGGCTTTCAGATGACTCTAAAAGTCCCAACTGTTGTTCTTGAAGATGGGGCACATGAGCTTCATTATGGTGCTTGAGTGTTTGTCATTCTTTTGATACAAATGAACTGGACTGAACTCAATCTCAGAGGCTTGATCTGTTGGCAAGTTTATCTTGCTTGACCCCACTTCTGGAAGTTCTGCAGTTTCTCTGAAACTAGCTCTTCAAGAGTCTTCTCTTTCACGTAGTTGGAATTCTGTTAGATACATTCATCCTATATTCTTCAGATGACAGTGTACCTGTACAGCTGCTAATTATTCTGCATCTTGCACTCTGGAGGCACTTCTGGCAAACCATGATGGTTATCAAAATGGAATATGTATGTTGCTTTGAAATCAGGCCAGGATGGAACTGGGGTTTGTAGCTATTGATCACGATTATTTGTGCTGAGCTTTATAGCATTATGGACAGGAATTGCTGTATAAAATGTAATAAAGTTAAGAATAAGTCCCTTTGCACTAGAATTTGATTTGCAGTTTGATCTACTCTTATTACTTTCCATTGCCCTGTGAATAGTGTGGACTGGTTGTAATATAAATAAAGTAATATTTTTCTTCAAATAGTGCAGATCATTCCCAATGAATTGTGGGGTTGGTTTGTTAAGAACTCATCAGTATATTTAGCCATTAATGCCACCTCAAGATACCTGAAACAATAGTGTATGACAATTAACTACTTATGACCTCCATGTTCATGCTCCAGTTCTCTTGCAGGGTTTATCTGGCATTAGTATAACTATCCGTAGTTCTTTTCTTGAGATAGTTTATTAATCACATTGTGCAATAACTGTTTTGAGATTTTTATTCAACCAGATAGTCCTCACATTTTCAGTGATGCCTAAGTGGCTTTCATGAAGTTTTTCAGCATCTCTTTTTGCATCCCAGCTGGAATAATAATTCTGTCACTATAGAAAATTAGTTCTTGTGATACTATAAATCTTCCTCTTTCTATAAAAAATGAGTTGCGTGAAGTAGGCATGCTGTCTATATGTGATGACTAACCATTCTGAAGTTCAGTATTGCCTGGAGCTCTGAGACAGAAGTAGTAATGTAGCATATACAGTACATTGGAAAAAAATAAGAATAGGCTTTGAGGTGCATATTGTTTTGTAAGACTTCGCTTTTTCTAAGATTTATTGAATCAAGATCAGAGAATTTTAATGATATTTGTGCCTGGAAATTTCAGTACAAGGGTTATATCACATCATCCAGAGAAACCATATTGGCACCTAGTTGGTACCTGATCCAAATTAAATCCATGGAAGCTGTGGAGCCGATGGCTTGCGGTCTATATGTTGTTGTTGTTTTTCAAATAATTTTTATTCAAAGAATATTTTACAAAGATTTTGAAAACTACAGAAACATAGAAGAAGAAATAGAAAAAGAAAGAAATTATGAAAGGATAAAAGAGAAAGTGAAGGATAACAAAAAAGAAAGAAAAAGGAAGATATCTAAAGAAGCGACTTCTGATCTTTGCAGCAGTTACAAAAATAGCAATTACCATCTCCACCCTCCCATATTACACATCATGGTTCCTTTCTTCCCATAAGCAAACCTTTTTAATCAATAAATCCTGAAATCACCAGTTCATTTTTATCTGTTTTCAGCAAAAAGTCCATAAAGGGTTTCCAGTCTTTTATATAAATAGTTGTAGTTCCCTCCTTAATCAACAAGTCAGTTTAGCCATTTCTGCAAACTCAGCCATCTTCCCAATCCATTCCTCCATTATTGGTATTTCTTCCATCTTTGTGCATATAATAGCCTTGTTGCAGTTACCATATATAAAACCAATCATCCATGCTTGTGGTCTACGTGTGACTGATTATAATTGGTAAAGGTACTTAAAGAGTCATTTACATGTCCACATTCTTCCTCAGTTTGAGTGTGCCATCGTTCTGGGTCTATGAATGTTCTTGAAGAACAGTCTTTTGGCTTCAGTTCTCCTTCATTAACTTGAAACAAAGTTCCAACTAACTGCTAGCACTGGCACTCACAACAGTATGCCAGTTGACAGCATAGAAAGCAGCACTCTTAACCAAATTAAAAGTTATTTGACATTTCTGACAGCTTTATCTTGTGTATAGTCCCCATATGGTATCTTTTTGAGCAGTTAAGTTGAAAAGTGTATGACCTCTTGCAATTGTGCTACAAATCTTCCAGGAGCCAAAAATCTCTTTAGCTCAGCTGTGGATTATCTAGGTTAATTCTTAAAATAGCTTTTACTTTCTTTCAATCTGCACAGCATGTTCATTTATGCAATGAACAAGATATGCCATAAGTCATGTTCATCTATGATAAGACCATAAACCAAGATATCATCCATGAATACCTAAATGCTATCCAGGTGTTTTATGAGTACACATGTTTCCATATGAAACAGTCTAGAAGTTCCAAAATTCCCAAGTTAGTTCTTTAAAGAATAATCTGACAAATGATATAATAAACTCAGTTAATCTGGCATAATTTGAGACTGTCTGGATCTGACAATATCCATTGGCAGCATCAATCAGTGAGAATACCAAAACAAGTGCAATTGGTAGAACATCATTATGTGTAGCAGGAGGAATCTTTATCTGTAGTAAAAGGAGTCCTTAGTGTTGTTCAATTGTTTCATGTTATCCCTATGCAAACTATGCAATTTTGTTTGTTTTGTGTGCACCAGTTGCTTAGTTTAGTGATAATTCCCATCACAATCAATTAAACTTTTAGGATCTCTGTAGAGCTTCACTCCAGTCCCTAGTCCTGAAGGTGAGTTGGCTAGCAGTAAGACAGTGTTACCCAGGGTTGGATGGTCAGCTGCCAGCAAGAGCAGCCTTGAGTTGTCTTTAGTAGTAGTAGTAGTAGTAGTAGTAGTACTATTAGTTAAAGTAGTATTTATTAAATTATTTTCATATAGTAATAAATGTTTGGGGGTCGATGAGCAATCTGACATTTCATGGAAGGGTCAATGAGCTGAAGAGTTTGGGGACCCCTGAGTTTGTATATATATTTTAGTTTTAATTACTCTCTATTTTTTAATGTTGACCTTTTATATTTTTAATTGCTTTTTATATATGTATTGTTTTTAACTGATTATTGTATGCCGCCCAGAGTCACTTCTCGTGAGATGGGCAGCTATATAAATTTGATTAATTAATAAATAAATAAATAAATAAAGTGTAGGGCTCCAAGTATTCCCAGGTTTATTCTGGTGGGACCAGCAGAGGACACTGGTTTGGATGTGAGAAAAGATTCCCCAAATATGAAGAAATGCAGTCCTCACTGAAGCTAAGAATAGGGCTTTCTTTTCTTTTCAGAATAAGAGAAATAGTTTTACTCTAGGCTCAGAAAAGAGATGCACATTAATTATGTCTGCTCAATATGCTTCCCAGAGCTAGGCCTATTCTGTCCTTGTTCGAAAAGATTAAGGCCTGGATATTCAATTTCCCTATACAAAGAAGCAAATGCTCCTCCTGACCCATCAACCTAGGCACTGGCGCACACAAATCCTCATTTGGGTCCTCTCCCACTGCCCCACCCCACCCCAGTGCTTTGTGATTCTTAAGCAAACTGTGGAATTAATTACACAGCAGTATCTTATAATAATTTGTTTTTGATCAGTGCAGGACTTTGCATTCTATATGAAAAGAGTGTGTATGTGATATATATATATATATATATATATATATATGTACGTACATATATCTGCTCTTGAGGAAAGACATCCTGTCAATTTTTCTAGCTGCAGTAAATTTTTCTGCTCCCCTCGTTCATCTGAATCAAATATAGTTCATTTTATTTAAAGAAGTAAAGCGGGGTTTTTTTTCCATTTCAGGAAAATGAATGTTAAAGCCAGATAAGAAACTATAGGCTGCTTTCAAGAAGGTTACAAAAAACCTGCATCTTGCATTACTAATCCTTTATCTTTTATGTTAACAAAAAGATTACTGACATATTTTTGAATCAAAGAAAAATAAAATAGAAAATGCATCTAAAGGACTGCGTAACTTTCATGCAATACACAAATCAATTGTTAAATGTGGTTTTAGAAAAGAAAAGGGAATGAAGGAAAATTCATAATACATTTCCCCTTGTAAAGTGAGCAAAACAACTCTGCGCAATAGGCAAGACTACTGGAGGGGAAAGAGGAGAGAAATCTTTTCATGTCATCAACTAAGGACAAATGGATTTCCACCACAGAGGTTGAGTTTGATCGCAATGGAGCTATTTTGTAAATGTGTGATAGTGCCCAAAAGGGACATATGACTTTCCAAGAACAAGTCAGAATCCCTAATTCTGCCAGGGATATTATTCTTTCAGGAAGATGCAGGCCTGCCTGTGGAAGTGCTTAAGCAGCCCAGGTTTTTGCCTCTTGGGCCAATTTAACTTTTCACTAATGAATAGCAGGGGGTGTTTGAGTTTTCACCTGCTTATAATGTTGATTCACAAATACTGGGCGGGGGGGGGGAGAAGGGGGCAATGAGACATCTCTTATTTTCAAGGATTTGGGATTTTCTATTTCATACACACCATAACACACATGGAAAGATCATGTGTATCTCCTTGACACTCTTCTGTGAGTTCACCTCTCTAGGAGGACACCCAGATCCTGGTATCAATACCTGGGAAAATCCTTGAAAAGATAACCAACCAGCAGACCAATCATTACCTTCTCTCTTTTTCCGGATTTATGCAAATAACACTTGTTTGTTATTTTTGGCATTCATTGCAAGCCTTAGCTCATTCTAAGCCTTAGCCTTTCTGACCCCATCCTTACAGATTTAGGCTATTTCCTGATATTCTGTATTTGTTATATGCCCTTTTTCTAATTTTTTTTTAAACTTGTTCTTTTTGCTTCAGTTTATCAGACAGCTCTTTATACATACTGATCTCATCAAGTCTCTCTTGTTTTTCTTTTTGGTATTGTTTGTGTTTGGGCCTTAATGATCTTATTTTTCAGAATTTCCTGAATTGTTTTTCCTTTCACGATTTCCATCTATGGAATCCTTCCTAGTTTTTCCCTTAACTTATTGAAGTCAGCTCAAATCTAGAACACTAATCTGAATATTTGCAATATGATGAATTATAGGATTACATGGTCACTCTCTCCCAAGTTTCCTATGACTTCCACTTCATCACCCATTTCTTCCTTGTTAAAAAAACATCCAGTATAGTGGAACCCCTTTTGAACAATGAAGAAGTCTGCAAGGCACACCCAGAACCTGTTGGATTTCCTATTTGCCACAGAGTTTCACTCCCAGCTAATATTGAGATAGCTGAAGTCTCCCATTATCACAGTGGGTATGCTTCCAGGACACCTGATTTGTGAAGAGTTTGTTTATATCTTCTGCTGACTGGGTGACCTGTAATACACACTCATAAGAGCATCATTATTGTTTCTTTTTCCTTTAATATTTCTCCAGATGCTTTTCAGACAGGTTTTCACCCTTGGGGTCATGAATTTCCATGCAGGTGGAGTCATTCTTTACAAATAATGTGACACCACCCCTTTTGGGGGGAGGGGGGGTCTATAGTTTTTCCAGTACTATATTCCAATCATGAGTTTCCATACCACCAAGTTTCAGTAATACTAACAATGTCATATTTGCCTCCCTGTATTAGGACTTCAAGTTCTGCTGGTTTGTTCCCTGTACTTTGGGTGAAGTTACCAGAAGTCACGGGGAATATTCAACAGACATTTATGAGAAAATAACTTAAGAGCATCTTCTCTCCTAAATCATTAAACATTACTGTGTCAAAATCTTTCTCAGTGTATGTTTTCCTGGCAGAGATTTATGTGGGTAAAATAATTAACATTTTTTCTGTAATTTTGTAGTCCATCTATGTAAGAATCAAATAAGGCATTTATGATTTTAGTGCCCCTCATTTTATGATCCTTCCTGGCTGAGTTCCACTGGTATCTGTTATAAGATCAAAGTTAGGAGGAAAAGTGTTAAGATTTTTTTTTATCAAAATGCACTGTTAGCTGCTTCTTCCTAGAATTCTTTCTGTTTTACCCAGTTCTATTCTCGGATATTTTCTATATTTATTTTATTCATATTCTAATCCCAGTTGTGATAGAAGCACCACCACATGTATAATTTGCTTTTAGCACTGCACACAAATCTGCAAGTAAACTGTTTGTTTTTTAAGTTTATGCCTTATCATACACTTTCTGGCATATGATATGAGGCCAAATGCAATCCTCCAAACCATACAAGATATACCTTAACTTGCCTTCTATGTAATGCCCACTGTGTATTAAACAGGAACAGCAATGCCCTTAAAGTAACATGATAGTTTGGAACTCAGTAAGTAACAGAAGTGACAAGTATAGAGAGCAGGTAAATGGCCCTGGGATGTTTAACTGAAGTGTGAGGATAATATGATAGGTAATTTAATTAGTGCTAACTAACTCTTCTAAGAGTTTGTCTTCTGTTGTTCAGCCCACTGTAAATCATGACATGGTCCAGCTCACAACCACCATTGCCAGGACATTCATTAATATTAATTAGAACCATGGGATTAACCTTCACATTGATGTAAGTTAGGTAAGAAATCTTTAAACAGCCCAATACAGAAGCCAGTTAAGTCCAAGTTTTATAGTTTAGATGGGATTCAGAGTGTTTTTTTTAAATAATTGTAGTAGACAGTTAATTGCTGTAACAAACAATTGCATTAAACCAGCCTCCAAATAAATCCCTTATTTTTAGAATTGCATCAGTGACATAAATTTCTTCCTCATAGGGAATATTATTCAACAGACTGCCCCCACCATAGAGAAAGAGTAAGCAAACCATTAATAGCTGCCCCTGTAACCCTCTAGGATCATATCTCTTACAAATACCAAATAGCTACTTCCCATTAAAATAAATAAACAAAATAGGTGCATTAAGTCTATATTGCAGTGTGTTTAATATATTGGAATTGTAATACTTTTTTTATTTAAATAAAACCATGTCTCCCTGAAATCTTTCTCTGCCCAGCAACGTCACTATTATGTCACCCCTATCCCTCGGCTGGGAAAAGGGGTCTTCCCCTGCTTTTGGTTATGGACAAAGAACAAATACTTAATCAACACAACCTGAACTTCTTGGAAATTTATTGCTTTGGAATGCCATAAAAATTACTACATTGTTTCTGAAAATGAGACTGCCAAAGAGCTTTTACGTTTTTCACTATCCAAGCCATGTTTCTCTGCCGATTCTTTAAGAAATGCTTCTCTTTCTCTCTTTCTCTGTCTCTTGCACACACACCTACACATGTATCAAGTATAGGCCACTATACTTGATACTGCAACTATATCCATTCACAGGAAATTATCTAACACGTTTAACAAACAGTGGTACACTGGGAAATCCATAATTGAATTCCCTGGCCATTCAATTCTTAAACCTCTTTGATCAAAATTAGTTAATTACACTAGGACCAGTGTGTTCCTTGATACACATTTTGCCATGTCCCCCAGATATGTGACTATACATGCCAACCATATTGTATTCTTTGAAATGCATTTATGAGCCTTTGAAGTTTTTCCCTGTTAACAATGTATTCTTCATTAATACACTGTCAGTAATACTTCCCCATTAGGAAATAGCTGTCCGTGACTCATTTGGGTGGAATATGTAATAATCCAAAGGTAATTGATAATGCTATAGAGTAATGGGAGTGTGTGTTCCACTAGGAACAATGTATTGCCCTATTCTTTATTTTAGTCCATTACTCCTGTTCCCCTACAGAAGCTTTCCCCTTACTTGTGTTTATATATTCACAAAGTCTTTGAGCATTCACCAAACAAGAGAGTTTCGACTTTGCTCTGATCTTCCTCTTTTCCCCATCCACTGTGCTTGCTGGACTCAGAATGCCTTTGAAATTGTTCCCATTAGTGACATTAAGATATACCTGATAAAGGAGACCATCTAGTCAAGAGATTACCCGGTATTAGTCACACCAAACTAATTTAAGACACTGCTACAGATAAGATTTTTGGCACAGGAAAAATCAGATTAACATGCAACCAGAATGGATGTAATCATATCAGAATACATTTACAGTATCATCTTCGGACTGAATAATTGTTGGCTGTACCCGGATCGGAAGTAAAGATCTGATTCCTTCTTGCTATCAAATATGAGACCAAGATCTCCCAATGAATGGAGACTACTTCTCCAAATTCCCTGAAGTGTTGAGTAAAAATCTCTGTTGCACTCTGAGTTGGTGTGAAAAATCAGCAATGCTGGAAATCTTGATTCTTCAGCTATCCATTCCTTGAAATATATCAATTAATCTTCTTGTAGATAATACCTCCCAAATTTATTGATTACTAAATGACAGAATAAGCCTTTCAAGGTTAACGTACATATATGCACATACTTATGAAATCTTCTATAAGCAGAAGGTGGAATGTTTCAGAACAAAATAATCTTTTAAGATGACAATGTAGCCTCTGATGTTTATCATCTCTTCTGAATGTCCCAGCCATTGTCTTAGCATATAGTGTGAACAAGAACGGCACTTTAAACCCTTAAGGATTTTGTAAAACCCCATATAAGATTTAAAATTTTGTGTAAACCTGGCCAGTAAGTTGGGAGAGGAAGAACAGAGAGAGAGATTCCTTCATTAAGTCTGCTTATTATTTTCTTTCTGTGGTTGCTCAAACATGCACACTCCAGGTTCCATCAATTAAACAGTGTCATCTTGTGGGACCCAGTAAGTGTGCCTTCTTTGTCATGGTGCCTGATCTCTGGAATGATATCCCCCCCCCCCCAGAGATCCATATGCTTCTCCCTTTGATATGCTCAGGAATCTATTAAAGATCTAGCTATTCTCCTAGGCTCTGCAGCACAATGAAGAGTGAGCCCTGTTGGAAGGCTTTCTTTTTCAATTATATATATCGTTTTGGGGGCCCTTCGTGATTCCTTTGTGTTTTCTGATTTTTTTATTCTTAACTGTAAACTGTCCAGAGTCAGGCAGCTTATAAATTGTATAAACAAACAAACATTATGTATATCCTTCATACACGGATGATTTCTGCTGACACATGGTTAGGGTTAGGGTTAGTAAAAAAAAAAAAAATTCACTGGCTTTACATCCAGCCTCATCTTTGCAGTCCACCTTCAAACCAGATAATTCATTATTGGATTGAAGCTGCAGAAGCTAAAACACCATCCCTTGACCAGGCAAAACTCATTAGAAATAGTTTTATTATGTAATCAACTGATATAATTCATGTCTAAGATAATGCAAACTAATGTGAAGAGCTTTATCCTACTCCAATATTGGAAACATCATTTTTTAAAGAATTAAAATATTATAACCTCTATTTTCTCCTACTAGCTATCTAAGAACAAATAATAATAATTTAAACAGTCAGGCCATTAATATTAAAGACATTCTTTTGATTTTTTATTCTTAACTGTAAACTGTCCAGAGTCAGGCAGCTTATAAATTGTATAAACAAACAAACATTATGTATATCCTTCATACACGAATGATTTCTGCCAACACATGGTTAGGGTTAGGGTTAGTAAAAAAAAATAAAATTCACTGGCTTTACATCCAGCCTCATCTTTGCTGTCCACCTTCAAACCAGATAATATTATAACCTCTATTTTCTCCTACCAGCTATCTAAGAACAAATAATAATAATTTAAACAGTCAGGCCGTTAATATTAAAGACATTCTTCTGATTTACAACAGAAATATTAAAATTATAACTCAAACTTCTATCTCAGAAACTCTGCACTCGTAAGCAAGGGAAATGGCTCATAGCTACTTGCAAATAACAACATTGGAAAGACACAGTCAATACTCAGCCCTTTTCTTTCTGATCATACCTATGTATTTATTAATATCTGCAAAGGGTTAGCCCATTTTAAGGTAAGGAGAAATCAAATTCTGGAAAAGTTGCTGTCACAATATAAAGAAACAAAACAGACAAACTATAGGTGGGAATAGGGAAGAGAAATTATTGAGAGACAGAAATCTGTGGAGGCATATATACAGGTGGTACTTATTGTCCGTCTAGCTTGACCACCTAAATGTTATTTTCTTTTTCATTTTTATTTCAATAATCTTTTTAAAGTTATCGCAATCTTAGCACTATTCTAATACTAGTGGTCTGCCTTTCCAGTAGGCCTTCCATACTCCATACTCATAGAGCAACATAGCACATCTGCATGAAGGAACTGACCATGGGGCCTGATGCCCCACAGGTGGCTGTGTGCCAGGGGCAAGAGCAGCTGACAGGGTTTCTGGAGCCTTGTGAGGGCTAAGGTGACTACAGGTGTGGGATAGGGATCTGTGGTTAGAAGGTAAATGAGGGAAAGTATGAATTCCTTGGCCTAGGGGAGGGGAGTGAGGGATTTGGGGGTGGGGATTGAGAGGGCAGACAGGACTATTTTGAGGTTGGGATAAGTGGGAATAGATATGGTGGGAATCTGGGAGTGAGCTGTTGTGGGGACATTAGGAATGCTGTCTAGGAGGGGTCCTAATGTCTGGCACTTAGTATTCCTCTTCTATATTATGCGTTAGCCCTTCAGGGTTGTCCAGACAACAATGAATACTAGCTCTATCTTTAGTGTAAGGTTACATTAACAGAATCTTGCAAGTCTAAAACCATTCATCCCCTCCTTTCCTTTTACTCTTGGGAAGACTAGAGAGGGTCTCTTCTGAAATGCTTCGCACACCCCTTCTACTTCTGTGGGCTGAGATACTTTTTGCATGATGGTTGTCTAGTCTGCAGCTCTTCCTCCTGTTCCCAAGGCCATTCCCACATACCATTACACTATGTTATCGGATCCTCAGTGGCCCTGGACTTCAGCCGCTGTTTTTGGATACCAGGTCAATGTGTAATAAATTTGCCCTTATTCATAATATTATCATGGATGAGATGCCAATCTGGCATGTATTACTGAGTCCTCTTTGGCCTCATGGGGGGTACCCCCTTAACAAAATATGCCTACCTGGGTTTTGGGTACTGCACCAGTCTAAAACCCAGGGGGTGGTGCAGTGTCTATTATCATCCATGAAGTGTTGAGGGCTCTCAGAGGCTCTACTTGGCAGATAACTGGACATGAGATGCTCTGGTTTAAGATGGGACTTAGGGAACAGTTGGGATTGCTGTTGTACCTCCATCCCTGCTACACGGCATCACCTTGCCTGAACTGCTGGATTCCAATGCTGGAATGGCTTTAGAGATTCAGAGGCTTTTAGTCATCAAGGATATCAATCTGCCGCCAGGAGTCATTGAGTCTGAGATGCCTGAAGAGTTAATGGCCTCCATGGCAACCGTGAATCTGTCCCAAGTCATCAAAGTCTTGACACATATCAGTGGCCACACTTTGGATCTGGTTTTTGTCTTAGGGCAGTTGCAACGTAATTTGGTATTGAAGGACATTATTATCAGTCCATTGACAAGACAGATCACTTTCTGATCACCTCTGAGTTCGCTGGTATCACCAGTCCTATTAGATTATCCTGCCCCAGGTGACTTATAGACTATGTGGAATTCCAGAGGGAGCTTGGGGTTTTTCCTGAGGATCTGGGGACTGTTCAGCTGAGGCCTTGGTTGCAGACTGGAATGGATGAGTGGGATGAGTGGTGGACGCTTTGGACCATATTGTCCCTATGTGGTCTTTGTCTGTGCACCAATCTCAGGGGTCACCTTGGTTCTCTAAGGAGCTCTGAGAAATGAAGCACCAGAAGAGAGGCCTGGAACACACTGAAAGGAGACAGAATGAGTCAGATTGAACACAGGTATTTGGTACTACATCATGGCAATAAGGGCAAGGAAACAGCATTATTTCCCATCTTTATTGTGTTCACCAATAACCATCTGGCAGCCTTGTTTAGGGTGAACAAGGGCCATAGGAATATCACAGGGCCGCTATGAAGAATTTTGATGCTACTTGGAAGATAAAGTTGCTTGGATCTGATAAGAATCAGATTCAACTGGGCAAGTCCAACTAAGATGTATGGAGCATGGCTTTCTTGTGTTAACTAGAATGAATTTGAACCTGTGACTCCTGATGATGTAGACAAGATCCTACAAATGGTGAATTCAGCCACATGTTCATTAGATCCCAATCCTTCCTGGATTAAGACAGTCCAGGAAGTGACCGGTAGTTTGGTCCATGCGGTAATGACTGCTTCCTTAAGACCAGGGCAGTCCCTTCTGTCCCTGCTCCTTTGCAAGCTGCACTGGTTGCTAGTTAGCTTCTAGATGCAATTCAAGGAACTGGTTATCACCTATAAAGCCCTTTATGACATAGGGTCTGGCTATTTGATGGACCATCTACCTCCTGGAGTTTCTGCCCATCCAATGAGATCAGGTACAATGCATGCACTGAGTCCTTTCAATTAAGCAATGCCACCTATGAAGCACGCCTTCTCTGTCACAACACCTGCCCTCTGGAGCACCATCCCCTCAGAGATCCATATGGCTACCACTCTGATGACATTCCAAAAGTCTCCGAAGACCTGGCTATTCTCCCAGACCTGGGGCTAGGGTGGGTGGTGAGTTATGTCTCCCAGGCATGCATAGTTCTTTTTTCTCAGGTTTATGGTTCTCCCTATTTTAATTGTTAGCCACCCAGAGTGATCTGGAGTTAGGCAGCCTCTAAATATACATAAATAAATAAATAAATAACCTAAGCCCTACTGAATTTGGGGTGGCCTAACTATGAAGTGGGTGGGGCTTCTGACCTTTTTCCTCCATTTGTTCTGACAATCTTATTTTTAATTTAAATGTAAGTTGAAACATTATGCCAGCTCCATAGCTGGTGTTGTTTTCCCCCTATTGGGATTTCTAGTGGGGACCAGTAGAGCCCAAGCCTTTTTCCCCTACCCCATTTTGCCATGACTTCCCCTTTTCAAATCTCTACCAACACAGAGACCTCTGGGGAGAAATCCTTTTTCTCTGCTTGCAAATCTTTGTTTTCACTTGTAAATTATAAGTACATAACATCCACAGACTGTTCCCCACCACCACCACCATTGCCCCCCTCGCCACCATTGCCCTCTCCAGGAGGATCAGTTCCTTAAAAATATTAATATAAATGCTGATATTAGGGAACACAGCCCCTGGTAGGGTCTCCTGCTTCTGAATGCTCTTCTGTTCATGTATCCCCTTTTTGTTCCTCTACGAGTTAGATAAAGATAGCAGCACCACCATGTGTAAATTTATGGAACAAAGTTACTGTATAGTTTAGTTTGCAGAAAACATCACCAGAAGGTAAATGGTCTGTAGTTCCATAACAGCAATAGTGATTAATTTCAATATAATTTCTCAAATTTTTTGTCATTTGATTGAAACATCAGACAAATAGCTATACTATGTTCACCATGCGGGGACTTCTTGCAATGACATTCACATTTTGACAACCATTTATCTGAACCAAATCATCACAAAAAATGTACCTTATTGAGGCTAGAAAAAAAAATTGCCAAGCTTGAAATGAGTTGCATGCAAGGGTCAATCTAAAAAGGAAGCCATATATACTAACACTGTATTTTTCAAACTTGGCAACTTTAAGATGTGTGGACTTCAGCTCCAGAATTCCCCAGCCAGCAGTACTGACAGGTTGCTATGTATAACAAATGTGATCCTAAGAGCTGCACTAGATAGTGATTTATTTACAATTTTTCATAATTAAAAACACCCCCAAATAGATTTCAAACTACCGCACAGTGCGTACTTTCCTGAGTTTCATGTTACATATTTAGCTGTTACATATTTACATATTTACAAGAGAGTGATTTTCCCTCTTACAAGAAACAAGGAAGAATATTTTGCCTTGGAGAAGCATTTAATCCCACAATTTTTACTGTAGGAAATGACGTAGTCTTGGAATAGGTCGCAATTGTATGATTACATGATACTGCTGAACTAAAGTTTCATGAGATGGCAGCTGTATAAATTTGATAAATAAATAAATAAATAAAGTTGCTTTAAGAATTATGTCATCACTAAAGGCCATCCCAAAGAAGGAAGCATCAAGAAGTTAACTTTACAGTCCCATTACACCAAGAACGGACACTTGCAAATAGCTGTTTATGCAGTCCCTTTTTTTTATTCTATGAACTGTATAATCATGACCTATAAGTTTTCTGATCACAGAAAAGGAGGTACAGGTTTTTTTAGACATTCTCTCCCCATATAAAGAGTTGCTTTTAAGAATAAGCCACTTCAAATATTAGAATCTGCTCTGAGGCTAGCAGGCCTGTGGTTTACAGGATAAAACTGAAGGACAGCAATTCACAGTTCTTAAAAAAAAAAAAAAAAAAGGAATTGTAAACACCAAGATTAAAAGCACTTAAATAAAAGCATTGAACTTTCATTTAATTGTGCCTCTGTCAAATGTAATTGTTAAGGTTAGCTGATCTGGATTCATACTTCTTACCAATTTACAGATCAACTTTGTATTATTTAAAGTCTCATGTTATCCAACTCTCCCAATTAAAAGCTGTAAACCTTGAAATTTTACATATTTTGATATTAGTAAATTATAATCACTACTACCACCACCATCTCCTCCTCCTCCTCCTCCTTCTCCAGAGCTGCATAACATGAATATTGACAGAAAAGGTAATGTTTATTTAGCAAACTTTTAAAAATAATGTCTGGATCACTTTTCAAAACTGGGAAAAGACTGCTCTCAGTAGAAATTGCTCACTTGAAGGAGGCGGGGGGCTTAACCATGCCTTTGGTGCCATCTGCTGGTGATTTAAAAATAAAAACCACTAAGTTACTTTGGGATAATAAAATTTCAAAGCAGACAAACTAGTCCATATTTAAATAAAACAATTCCTTCCACTTGTATTGCTGCTTCAGCACACTTCTGATCCATTATATTTTTGTCCTGACTGCATCATTATAAGCCTAGATAACATGAATTCCTTGTGCTGGTGGAGTATTTGGGAGGGGGGTTGGGGAGGGTGTTATGAATAATTATTATTCTTGTAGAAGAGTATAAATACTGTAAATAAATAAATAAAAGTTGCAATTTCCCAGATCCATCCATACCTTTTGCATGGAACAATACAAATGACAATCTCTGAAGAATTAAAATGGAACAGGAAAATTAAAACTATTTAAAATACCAGGAGAAAATCTGGAAGTAAGAAAGTTTGCCCTGTGTTCTCCCTTCATTTCCATAGCAACTTCCTGTAAGTACTGTTCGTGCATATCAAAAATGGCTGTAGGAAGAGGCGATAGGCTTTTAAAGAACTGTTTAAAAAAGAGCAAGGGAACAGAGGAAGAGTTCATCCTCACACCCACGATGGCACAAAAATGCTGTGCTGACCGATATTAAAGGACGTGTCTACATGACATTACCTTCAGCTCATTCCCAGCACACTCAGAGACAGCTTTAATTCATTTTAGCATATCCAGTTTTAAAGAAGCATTTTCCTTCTTTTTATGACCCAATTCTTGCTGTACAAATGATCCACATCTCATTAACATTGCTAAGGATGATAAGGTCAAGATCTGGGATCTGCCCAGCATCTATCGGCCACCGAGACTCTTGCAGATGTGCCTCCTCCCTTCCAGTCAGTGGGCACTGCCCTCCATGGCCACTCCATTGGGCTGGACTGCAGGAGAGAGGTATTTCAGAAAGCAGCACTCAGGCCTTAAACAGGCTCCCTATATACACTCGATTAATGTAATTCTGAAAGAGCCCTGTACCTATTTGTAGAACATGGATTTAGAACTCTTGGAAAATCCCCTATGCTTATAAAAAAACAAAAAAGACATTTCTTTGGAGATAGCACTAACCCACATGGTCAGTTTCAACTGGAAAAGAGAGCTGGGTTGTGCTAGATGTGTGCTGCTGGTTCTGTCCCAAAGGAATTCATTATAGGTTTTCTGCTGCTTCTGACAGCTTCTGCTGCTTCCATCATTGTTATTACTTGGCGGGGGGGGGGGAGTATTTCTGGGTGCTGCAAATAATGGCCATTCACTGTCAGCACTGCCATTCCTTGAGTGCTTATAAGTTTGGGATATATGGGCATTGTGGTAAAATTGAGTTCTGTCTGCTTTCACTTTTAGCCTGACTGACAAACCATTGGCATAGTAAGGGCACAGTGGAAAATGGAAAGGAGATAGTCCAATGTTCCTCACAACACCTCCACCATACCAGTAACCTGTCACCCAGGCTATTTCTGAACATGGGTTTACTGCTTTTCTGGAAGAGCACTAAACCCAAGCCAACCGGTTAGTAGGCAAGGGCTGAATTGGGAGGTCATTGGAAAAGGAACCTTGAAGGAAGTGCCTCACCCTTGCCATGAGATCTTACCTAATGAAAAATTATGTTGATAATAAGCAAAACTGTAAGCAAAACTCCAAGTAGCCATTAGCTCAGAAGGTGGGGGAGGGGAAGCCTAGAGTTTAATTCTGGGACATAGAATTAAAGGTTTTTAACATCTTTGTACTGCAGAGAGCAAATAATTCATACTTGTCTCCAATGATGAGTCTAATCTAGCTGAGTTGTACCTGAAGGTTTTCTGCCAAGTAAGCTTATTCCTGAATTAAATGTCTGGATAGCCAAGAATTACTGCCAAGCTCCTGAATGGAAGATGGTAAGTTTTGAGAAGCTCTGCCTCACCTGCTTTGTCACCTCTTTCCACTTGGAGAAAAAAATAAACAGAATGATGGCAGAGTAGAGTGCCTGGGGACTGAGGGGAGGGGGCTTTCCCACAGCAGCTGGACTATTACTGGACTATTACCACCTCAACTGGTCACCTGACTCAACTGATGACCAAATAATTGGCAAAAAGCATCAGATTTTACACACCTTGAAGCGACTGTGGGATGCTGCCAGCTTAAAAGGGAAAACATAGCTTTAAAACCAGAACAGCAAAAGAATTGCTTAAGTATCTCATTCATGGGCTGAGGATGAGATAAAGAAAATGACATGGGAATAGGATTGCCAGGACACATTTGTATCATGGTTATATACAAGTGGAGAAAGGCTCAAAACTTATTCCTGTATTCAGTTGTTCAGTACTGTAATCAACAGAAGGAGTTTTTTAAGGACAAAAATTCCTGCAGTTGGTCAATAAAGGTAGCTATTAAATGGTGTCGTACTGTATCAGCCCTTCTAATACAGAGAAGCGACTATATTCTGATGGGTGTTTAATTTTTCTTTAAAAAAATAAGAGCATTGTGCACATCCTACTGGGATTATGCAACGCTATCTGAAAGACCAGGCAGAACATCTGCATGCTGATCCCCACTTTCAAAGATAACTGTGCCCCTTATGAAGCTGCCACCAGGCATCTCTGAAAAGTTACAAATTGACAACATTCTGAGGAATATTCTTCATTCCCAAGCATATCATTTATACCCCTTGGCACAAAGCACATCCTCTCTTATTAATATCCTCTACATTTGCTAGCATGGAAGTCTAGGTGGAAAACAGAACGGTAAGTAAGGCAATGGTGGGAGAGAGATATACTGTAGCCAAGCAGATTGCTTTTAATTAATGGAAAATCAAACCATTCTGTTCCTGTCTAGTCCATATGTACAAGAAAAGAAGATATTCCACTGGTGAAGGCATTTTACAGGCATTACATTTTGGTATGCCCTTGCATACCGAGAGCAGTGAGTAGGGCTTTGCTTGCAGAATGAGCAGCCCTCCCCAACTGCAAAGCCATCTCTGGGGATCAGGAGGAGTTTCTAAAATAGCATGTGGCACAATGGCTGAGGTGACATGTGTTTGGTAGAAAAGTAGAGACTGGGGAAACAGAATTAACAATAGAAACCGAATTAACAATACAGTAATCCAACAGCCATCGGTGCATGCCTTCTCACCCAAATGCCTTTTTGGATCCAGTGCTGCAGTGTATTCAAAGCTGCTCTTTCTGGTTTATAAAGCCCTCTCCTCTTCTTCTATCCTGCAAATTGTCTTCTATGCCACCCTCTTTGGAAGCAGGGATTTCTTGATAGCTGTGCAAAGATACTACTCTAAGAAAACTGGTTGGCTAGGTTTCTTTGTGGGGTGGTGGCAGGTTTCAGGGAAGCAATAAAGGATTCTTATTTTCCATTCTCACTATGCATTGCTTTGAAATTTTTTTCTTGCCTGCCTGGGTGATATGTGCTGTGGTTCCTGTATTCTTTTTTCTGTATTATCATTTGCATGTTGTTCCTCTAACTGGGAGGTGGGGTTATATACCATCAAAAATTTAGAGGGCTTCAGGTTAGAAATTAGTTAATTAAATATAGTGTCTCAGGACTTTTACTTTGTCCCCCTAAAAATTATATATGGAAGGAAATTACAATGGGTGGGCAATCTGCATAAGTAGTTTACAACAATTGGGGTTTAGGGGGTTTTCATCTGAAGTGTTTCTAGCTCAACCAATCAAAATATATTATTTAACTATTCCATCTTTCTCTCTTTAGCTTTTCATTACCACTCTTGGAGAGCTCATTTCTGTGTCAAATTTGGGCTGTTTGCTTGGAGGCCAAACACAACTTCAGTTCTTGATCCAAGATTCCCTTGTCATCTTACTTTCGTCTTTAGAATGTGTTGACATTAGAACCAAGGATTATCCAACAATCCAACAGTATTAAATGGCAGGGAATAAAAGGCAGGGTAACTCTTAGTAACTTAAAAACAAAACAACAGCAACAACAATACATGTAACTTCCAACCAATTATAAATATTGCACCTCCTGGCCTGTAAGCATTGTGAAACACTCTCAAACTAAGCTTCTGGCAGTTTAGAGAACTACCAACTCTCTTAACATTCTCCTTACTCACTCACTTATTTATACCATTGAGCAGCCACATGGCTATAGTAACAGCCTGTATCTTGCAATCACTAAGGATAACCTAGGTCAAGGTTGGGCAACCTGTGTTCCCTGAGCACTTTCTTTGCAGCTCTCAGATTCTAAAATTTGCACTGTTTCTCAACCTTGGCAACTTGAACATGTGTGAACTTCAGCTCTCAGAATTTTCCAGCCAAGACATTTTCAAGTTGCAAGATTGAGAAATACAGTACTAAATTCAGGTAACCATTTTTAAACCTCAAGCCAACCAGGCAGCTTCTTTGGATTCCAATATCCAACTTGCCAGCTTGGACAACATATTTCAAAAGACATACTCTATTGTACTGTACAAGAGGTGTTTTTTTTTTTCTTTTTCCATTTCTCTCCTACTGAGCCTGACTCAGTCCCATGAAAGTTTGTTAATATATTACAAATTGCTGCTAATATATGTTGTTTTATAATAAGGGGAAACTCACTTCAACTCAATGGCAACTCAAATTTAACACTAGTCTAATAGAGATATCATGATGAAGACCACGACAGAGAAATAAAAAAGCAACAGCTTGGAGCAAATAGTATCCTTATATAAAATAAATAGTGATAGAGTTTGAAATAATTTATATTCTTGGTGCAATAGCCCTGACAGAGTTGAAAGCACATTTGTGTAATAATATTAACAGAAATAGAGGAAGAGTGGAAACCCATCAAAATATGGAGTACTGCCAGGATAACTCTTAAAATGGGAACGTTAGCAATCCCACAACTGGAAGGTGTTTTCTTTTTTGTAATGGATACAAAGCATAAAGAACAGAATTCAGGTCTCACAATCTTCCAGGTATAATATAAAACTGAATTAGAAAATTTCATGTTCAAATTTTATTTCAACTATGAGCTGCAATTCTTTGAATTATTTCAGTGGAACTTAGGACATAGCCAGATGATACAGCACACAGCTATCCTGAGCATTGTCTATTGGCAAGAAAACAGCCATCAACCGCTGTCCATAAAATGGGGTGATGTGGGGTGGGATGAGTGTAGATGGGTGCTTAGAAGAGCAGATTTACCCATCTGTCAGGATGCATAACTGGCAGGTCACTGATACAGAAATACTCCATGCTTGTGACCTGTAAGTCAGAGTATTTTTGATCAGACGTTTAGCAGTCTTCTGAAAGAAAATTACACTCAAATTCAAAAGTTGCAAACTGGAAGGAAGGAAGGAAGGAAGGAAGGAAGGAAGGAAGGAAGGAAGGAAGGAAGGCAGGCAGGCAGGCAGGCAGGCAGGCAGGCAGGCAGGCAGGCAGGAAGGAAGGAAGGAAGGAAGGATCTCTGACAATGCTCCTGCTCCAGACAACCCCTCTTCCACACCTGAGAACTCTTGGCTAGGCCACTTTTCACATGGGTTTTAGCACTTTTCAGAAGAGCATTACATTCACAATCAGAAATGCCCCTATTTTTTGGTCACAGATATAGATGAGGGATTGTGAGGATATCTAACATTGTGTCACAGAGAAACAGTGGAAGAAGGAAACCAGGATTTTACTTACATACCCAATATCCCAGGGTTAGAGGGAAGCAAAGCTTGGCTGTTTGTCATTTCCTGGAGGACCTCAGAGTATCAGTTCTCTGAAACAGTAAGTCTGAATCCTTTCTACTTTTCTTTCCTTCATTTCTAGTTTTGACATTTGTGAAAGGGACCAAGAATGCACGAGGTAGGCAGGCACTCTGTCTTGGGCTGACCCATTCAGCCACACTGTATAAGGGTAGGCAGGGACAGCATTTTCAGGTTTTGGCTGTTCAAAAGCTCTCCCACTACATTTCTGCATCTGTTAAATAAAGGATTATAGGCAGCTTCCCTAAAATGGGATCAGCCCAGCACCAATTGTCCATTATATTGAGAAGCTGGTTTACCTCCTCCCCTCTAGACCTGAGGATTGTATTCCAGGACCATTCTGCCTTAGGCAGTGGCCCAATCCAGCTCTTTCAGACAGGGCTGTCTTCATATATTCATCAGATCTCTGAGCCAATCCTTGGTTTGGAGGTGTTGATTATCCTGAGCAAAGCTGACTAGTACTGCAGAAGCAGGCAATACATGGGACTTTCCCAAGAAACATAAATTCCATAAAGTGCAGTCTTGCTGATTGCTTCTTTCCAGTGTATAGATCACAGTGTTACAGAAACTTAGAAGGCCATTTTGACCACAGGCCCTGATAGATTGAGAAAAAATTATATTGGTGACAACTGTTCCACAGTACTAAGCACACACAGAAATTGCCTTACTCCAGTATTGGAGAAGATCTCAAGTTTTAAAAACCATTATAAAGTATAGGAAAGTATAGGAAACAAATACAAATGCCAAGATTTCTGCCAGACCTAAGATCTTCTTCCTTGCCATTGGATTAAGACTGATGGAGAAAAGGAATTAATTCTGCCCATGTAATTAACAAGTGGGCCAATTCTGGAAAATCTTGGACTGGTAATGAACCATGGCACCATTTTAATTTCTTCCTTGCCCCACTGTCTTGTTATTGAAACCAAGAATAGGTTCTATCAAATATCCCTTAAAGGAGGAAAAAAGGAAAGAGGAAGGCAGCTGGGTTTGTCTCAATGGAACATGATAAATTAAACTTTGCAGGATAAATGGAGACAGGGCAAAAGAGAGAGCATGGAGTGTGAATTTTCATACACCTCCTCTGTAGTGTGTGTGTACGTATATCTGCATATATATTCTCTTCTGGAATGACCTCCTTATGCCCCATCCATCAGCCTGGGGTTGGCTTATTCTAACTAGCAGATTCTTTTCTTCTGTCTAACAGGCCCATCAGACACAATCTGCATGCCAATTACTGGAACAGACCCCCTGATACTGAAAAATGGAAATTAGCTGTCAAGGCAAGGTATCAGCTGAGCAGTTCCTATTGCTTGCTCTCTGTCTGTGGCTCATATCCATATGTACTCTGCACCGCTCCAATGAGGGAGCCCCCACTGGAAAAAGTAATCTAAATTTTCCCCCTCCACTAAAATACTGACTATACTTTATTGTTATTCGTATTACTTGCCAACATTGGGGCATAATGTGAAATTCACCAGAGGGCAAAAGCTGTTTGGAGGGGAGAGAAAGGAACTCTGATAATTGCATTTTGGTGCTAGGCTGATCAAGCAATCCAATAAAAGGGCACTCAAAGGAAATGCAAATGTAGGACAAATAGAACAGGCAAACAAAATGGCTTCCACACTTCGGTCTTGTCTGGCTTCCATTTACATAGATGAGCCTCGCTCTGCTGTCCAGACATACATGTGGTATGATGCATAGGAGCTCACACAAGCTTGTTGTTTTAGCAGTAGTGCTAGAATGAGAACCATTGAACTATCAGGTTGGTCAGCAGAGACTGCAGTTGGTGTAGCAGGTCTTTAGGTAATCATGATTTATTTGTAATCTTCTTTATTCAAAGCAGTTTCACATTTAACATTTCCTGCTTCCCGGAAAACCAGTTGAACAAAACAGCTTCATCTGTAAAAAAATAAATAAATAAATAAATAAATAAATAAATAAATACCGCACAAATTGCCAAGAATGCCCAAATCTCAAACAGAAATCCATTTGACGTAACAGTTTCATTTTCAATTTTGAATTGGTTGAACGGGTTAGAGAATTTGGCCTAGGCCTCAGAAGCCTGGATTCCCATCCACACTCAACTGTGAGATTAGGCCAACCTAATATTTAGGATTATTGGTGGGACGATAAAAAATAGCAAGGGGAAGACCTGTATGCTACCATGGGCTTCTAGAAGAATGTTGAGCAGTTATAGTAATAACAGCAACAGTACAAATAGAAAACAACATTTTTCTAGCTGAGATCTTACTCTGGTTACCAGCTTTAACTCAAACTTGGCAAACTAAATAATAACTAAATAAAGAACCAGAGATCTTCCCCTGGTTCCCAATTGCAATTTTATGAACGTTTTTAAAAAGGGATGTCACAAAACTAAACTCTAGATTCTTTAGACAAAAAAAAAAAAGGTAAATCTAGACAACAAACCCTTTCACAGCACTTTTCCTGTGTTTCCAACTGGAAATTATAGAATTGGATCTTGCCAAATTCAATTCTGGTTTAGTTGCCACTCTTACTTGTCTACCATGTTCAGGCTGACTGACTGGCTGTTTACTTTTATAAAGTATGATATGTAAATTCATCAACTTAATGGAGTTATTATTATTCCCATAGAATAATGTCCTTTTCATCAAGGTACAGTAAAGGCAAGGTGTATTGGACTATCTAGTTACTATCTAGTTAAGGCCATACATAGTCAATTACTCATGCAGATCTAGCAAGCCAACATTTTCTCAACTTGATCCTTCAGAAGTGTGAAGTAGTTCATATGAGTCACATTTTTCAAAACTTTCCATTTGTTGGAGATTTGAATTCAGAAGAGCTTTATTACAGAACATAAGCATGACTCAACCTCCAGACAATTCCACCTGGATGACTGAGAATCTTCATAAACATAAGCAGATTGCTGAACGAAGAGTGAGTAATTAAGTAGCAGAATATCCCATTATAAATGAGAGCCAGTTTGGTCTAGTGGTTAAGGTACCAGACTAGAAACCAGGAGACTGTGAGTTCTAGTCTCGCCTCAGGCATGAAAGCCGGCCTTATGCCAGTTACTCTTTCTCGGCCCACAATGTCAGCTTGGGCAACAAGCCGGTTGGTCAATTCCTGTCACAACCAATGGATCAACATTCGGTTGATCTGAAAAAAAGTGGACCCTGCACCTGCGGGAAAAATGCTAGGGTGAAAAATATATATATCCCTTTATAAATACTCATAATATGGTTGTCTTACATGAAGAGAATGAACTTAGTCAGCTATCAGTGAATTCATTATATCTCAGGTTAAAAATTAGATTTATTAAGAAACATATGAAGATTTTAAAAATGTATCTTGAAGAGAGAGAAGCCCAAGAGAGAGAAAGATAGCAAGTTCACTTCTGTCTCTGTTTAAGAGATACATTTAACTAAAAATAGGCCAGAAGACAAACTAATATATGTCCAATGAAGATCCTTCCCCTTGAAACTGTCCAATGAAGATCCTTCCCCTTATCTCTCACCATTTGCTTTAGTGATCAAAAGGGCTCATAGGTGCAAAGAGATGATGCAATTTCCTACTTTTTCATCCTGTCCTTGAAATGGAGAATCTTTTGTAAAATACAAGCTGAATACTTTGAGTCCTTTTCTATTCTTGAGATAGTTGCATCCACCATCCCCGCCCCATATTATATCTGTGGTATGGAAGAGGATCCAAAATGGAGGGTAGGCTCCCGACAGAGTCAGAAAGAAGACAGTTGTGCTACTGCTGTTGGAGATTTTCTCTTCCCACATGAAATATATTTGGCAAAATGGTGCTGTCATTTTTGCTGACTGCTGATAGAGTAGAAAAATTCAGAAGGTTTTCATCACTCATCTGTGGCTGAGAGTAAAGTTGATATTTCTAATCCAGCCCAGACACTTTATACATATTACATGATCTATCTTGAGTTGCTAGACCAGTTTCAAATCAACTGAATGTCATGGTATAAAACACTAGTAGGCAACCTTTTTCTGTCTGAGTATTCCACTTGTCCTTTAACTGACATGTCAGAGACCATTCTAAAACCTGAGATGGCTGGGGCAAAACGTATTGTTAATTAAATTAAGTAAATACCATTAATATGATTACCCCACTTCTGTCACATTAAAATTAAGCTAGTGTCACATTTCGGAAGGGCTTTGAGGACTTCATGTGAGGCTACGGAGTTGGCACAAGTTATTCATCCCTGGGTTAATTGTTCCCTATCACCCCTCTGATCAGGCGTTTTGGTCCTCACTTTAATTGCCAGCAAACCCTTTCTCATGACCTACCTCAATTCACCTCATCACTGGAGGCTAGGATCCGTTGAGTTATTGTAACTCCAGAGGGTAGTCAACCATGTTAGTCTATTGCAGCAGAAACAAAGGGGCTTTCATCACAGCAGATTTAAAATGCAATTACTAGTCCTTGAGCGGGCAGAACATGTGTTGTTCCTACTGCCAATCCTTATCCTGCCATAAGTACAATGCTGTCAAATGGTGTTGTCCTTATTCATTGTCCAGAAAGAGCTGAACTCAGGCTTAGTACTCTTCCATAAGTGCATTAAACGCATATTTCAAAGCAACCTGAACAATAGCTGACTGGTGTGGGGTGGTTTGCCCTGTGAAGTAGTAAAGGTCTGTCCTTTTCACTCCCACTTCACTGGAGAACAGTTTGAAAGGTCTAGTCTCTCCCATTGATCAAAGCAGAATTTCTGCCCATGGATTGGAGGGAAGGGACATGTCCGTACTAGCCTGAGTGGCCAATAGATGTCAGGCTGATCTCATGCCATAGGATCACCTGACTACAACTCCAATAAAATGGTCAGATTGTACCCATGGTAAAGTTACCCTGGCTTTTTGCCTGTTTAAGAGGTTAAACACAAGAATAGCTAAGTACAACTTTAAGCTGCCTAGGAATGGGTTGGGGTCAAGATGAAGGCCACTTCACACAGACACTGCTGAAAAAAGGAGGTTTCTGGAATATAACTGTATCATGGTTGATGCAAGTAGAGAATGCCCAGAGAAACTTGTGGTTGTAGCAATTTAAAGATTAACACAATAACAGTGCTTCCACTGATTCCTACCCTTCAGCAAGACTGAAGCTTAGTTCCAATCTCTCCTCCCCTGCCGGTCTTTTTCTCTTGCGTGGATTGTTCCTTGCTTGGCCTGTCCCTGATCAGTAGTGTTTTCACAGGAGCTGTGTTGTTGTAGCTCCTGACAAGCATCACATAGTTCCCTAATAACCTCATACATCAAATCAGAGGAGTCTGCAAGGCCCATGCAATACAAGTGCACAGTTCATATGCAGAATATCATTATCAAAAGTCCCCTTTCTCTTGCTTGATATGCAAAAATGCATAGGCTCCCTGGAGTACCCAGCACAAAAAATGGACCAACAAAATCAACATTTGTTATTTTCTAGGACTTGAGGCATAATATATGGGGGAAGGGGAAAACAGAATGAGTTTACCCAAACATTTCATAAATTATTCCAGTTAAGGAAAGAAGAAAATTGATGACATCTGGTGGCAAAGAAACGAAGCACATCTATATGGGACAGAAAAATAATGAAACTATAGACTTGGGGGGGGGGGATAAAAATAGGCCAGCCTTTATTGGAAAAAGCAGCTGTAATTGTATTGATTGCAGTGAAGATATTATCATCCATTACTTAACCATAGATAACATAGCTGCAGATTAGGTGAATTATGTGGGCTTACAATGTTCCCTAAAGAAATAAATGGACTTATTTTCCAAATTATGTTATAGAATAAAGGAGACAAACGGCAAATTAAAGTTTTTGTCCCACCCCAGTATGTGGACAAGAAGTATTTACTGGCAAAAGGAACTGGAGGGTTTTTTTTGTTTTTTCAAAAAGCTAGTATAGATAGGGGGGGAAATGTTTATCTAATAATGACATCCCAAACTACGGTCTAGATCAGTGTATGTAACAGAGTTACATAATTCCCCAACCTGGCTGGGGAATTCTGGAAGCTGAAATCCACCCATCTGAAAGTTGCCAAGGTTGAAAAACACTGGTCTAGATGTTGGGTTCCAATAGCAGAGACTAAAGAAATATCCTAAAGGTATGGGTTTATCTTTTATTTAGACTTTCTCTGCATTTAACTAGTGTACATAAAATTCCTGTTTGGCTAAGCCCCAACCTGCAAATTTCCATATTAGGTGATCTTTCAAGCCTCAGGTTTCCAGATACATCTGGAGGACACCATCAGGGGAAAAGCTGCCCTATGTTTTTTTTTCAAATGGCTTCTTCTGTCCTCCCTAATATTTGCTGAAAGTGTGTAGGAAAAAGGGGATTGTGTAGTACATCTAGATATCCATCTGTTAAGTGTAAAGAAAATGGAGGCTTTGGAGCTGCCAATATGAAAGGCATAGCCAAGGAAAGCAAATTCTTCATGGATCTTTGTGCTCAGAAAATTGGAGCGTCTCAAAAAGCTTCCTCAGAGTGATTCTGCTTACTCTTGTATCTGCTAAACCAGTGCTTAAGTTATACAGGAAAGGAAGTCCTTAATGAAATCTACGAATCCCAGACACACGCACACACACATCTCATTTTTAACCATATTATTATCTTTTCTCTAAGCCATAACTAAGGACATACCACAAAAGGTAAAAGGAACAGGCTCACTCCAATTCTGATGCTAAATAAATTTAATTATCTTTCCAAAATAGCAGTGCAGAGATTAGTCATCTCCTTTAAAGGATCACTCAAAGGGACACATATACCACAAATAATGACAGGCAGCGTGAAGCCCACAAATATGGCATCAAGTCTCTATCACATCAGCTTCAGACTCCATGCAACTTATTATTCTCCAATATGGCGGAAGGACTGGACCAGTGGGGTTGCAGCCCCCCACTCCATGGGTTTACTGTATTCGCCTCTCTCCAGGAAATACTGTTTGCCATGGAAGTTGGCATGTTCATAGAAAACCCATGCCCCATCCAGAACTTTGCAAGAATGGATTTCTGGCAAGTGAAACTTCTCCATCACAGAAGGGCAATCCTCTGTGGATTCATGCATTTGACCACTAAAGTCACCCTTCTCAAAGAGTTGAATCTGGTATTTGTCTCCACTGGTCTGCAATGAAGAAGAGGGAGAACATAAAGATTACTAAGAAACTGAGCACAGACCTCTCTGCCTTCTCTTAAAATGTGATATAAAATGGAGAATAGCCATTATCACAAATAACCTCTTGTGGTCGAAGATACATACATTACACCATTTGATGAATACATATATTCATTAGCTTTTACAAATATTCTAATTTCAGGAGCATCTCTGTTACATAGTACATCATAGTGATGAGTGAGAAAAGTCTATCACCAGTGGCAAGTGTTGTAAAACTACATTGCAGTTAATTGCATGTGGCCTCTACTTCTTCTGCCACAGTAGAACCTATAGGATAATCTTCCCCACAACAAAACTAGAGGATATCTTACTGGGGAAAGCTGCTCTAAGATGTATCAAATTCTCAGGCCCATATTATAATATCTCTGTATTATTAATTTACTAGAATCCAAAGCTCTCATATCAGGTAAATATCTTGACTGGAAAATTCTGAGGAATTCAAAATTTGCCCAAACTTTGGTTTGGTAAAGTTGATATACTGATTTACAACCTTGGTCCTCTGACAGTACACGAGGGTACCTCCTTGCCTTTTGATTGTTTAATTGGTAAGGACACAACCCCTTTTGTCTTTTTCCATTTAAATTTCTGCTCTGGAGTGATTCCAGTGTGAAGTGAGATGATGATGATGATGATGATGATGATGATGATGATGATGATGATGATTCAGGGGCTACAGAAAAATGTATTTATCTAAGTAGATCTACATCTACATATATCTTCTACTGCCTGAAAATAAGGAAGAAGTAGGTGTATGTATGTATGTGTGTGTGTGTGTGTGTGTGTGTGTGTACCCACACACACATTAGACCCTCGGTGTTATAGTTCTCAGTTTAGGAGACTTCAGATGTAATGGAAATAGTTTTTAGGCAATAGTGGACTTTGCCCCAAACAACAAACAACGTCCATTGTTCTTGAAGCAGTCCGGATAATGTTCCATATTTCCCTTTAAAAATTGGCATGGTTTCTCATATGCTTCAGTTTGAATTCCAGATGAATTAACTGCCAATGTTAGTGTTTGAAATAGTGTTTCAAGCATTTCATCAAACATGGCTGGGGGTGAGGGAGCATCAAAGAAAAAGAGCAAATATTTGTAAACTAAAACCTAAGAGTGGACTGAAAAATTAGAATCAGGAGGGTCAATTGCACATGTTTATGATTAGTATGGTGTAAAAATAAGCTGTCAGATGCTCATAAACCAAAAGATAAGCTGAAGATGTAAATGCTATTAGTAAAATGGAGCAAGAAAACAAATGAAAATGGCACAGAAAACAGCACTTAGTGAAGCAACATTCACAAGGTGTTAATGTATGCAATGAGACTAAGGTCAGCAGCTAGCATAATAGCAGACCACATGAGAATAAGTTTCAAAGCCAGTGATGAATAGCTTTGCAGTTTTGTAAATGTCATGGAATTGTTAACAAGTGAAGCTTCAAGTACACCAACAGAAGAAACAGAACCATTCAAGAAAAGTTTATATAAACAAATTGATGTCACAAATTTACAATGCCAATAAGTCTTGGCATTTGGTTCCCAAGGACACTCAGACCTTTAAACATGAACATCAACAGCAGCAGGATGAAAAATCAGAAAAGGGAGAATCTCAGCATCACTTTCTGCAAACACCAGTGGATTGCACAGGTGAATGCCAGTCGGTATGGGCAAGTTGTGTTGTCCAACAATGTTGAAAAACATGCATCAACTGCAAACTATACACTTTGTAATTTTAGGGAGTTAAGCATACAGAAGCAACACGTTTCTTAGACTCAGTTAAAATTGGGTCACTTTCTTCAAACCAATCAGTTTTCCAACCAAAATCTAGAACCTTTCCAGATGTCTATTATTAAAGTAGATTTTCTCATGTACAGTACAAGTGTGTGTTTTGGGCCTCAAAAATCCCACTCACCATTTGGCAAACATTTGGATTTAATGGAAATCCCTTCCCTGCCATTAGTTCGCTAAATCAAGAAGGAGATGGTACTCCTGGACTTTGGGGGAATTCCTATACTTTATTTTCAGGATATATCTTCTGGAAATCTGGTAAAATTAGTTATTTGGTTCCTCTTTTAGTATTTTCTGACATTATTTTGCTTTTGAAAAGTCTTTTACCATTTTTAATTTTCTTATTCAATGTATTCATTTTTTATTGGGTTTTTTTTCTTTTTTCTGTTTCATTCATTGATCAAATATAACTTCCTTTTCTATTACCTGAATTACAATGTGATTTTCATCTCTCAGCTAGAGAAATAGAATTCTTTCTTTATCTAGCAAGATGTCTTGTGTAACTTCTCAAGGATGTCCTTTACTTGGAACTATTGACCTGTCAGATAATGGAATGACATTCTGGGTATAAAAGCAGCTAGTGCTGAACATAAACTATTGTATATCAATGATATGTGGTATATTATGTATAATTATAAATTTTCTATGCCAAAATGTGTGTATGTGTATGCATGTGTGTGTGTGCATGTATGTACATATGTGAGTATGTGTGTACATAAGTGTGTTTGTATGTTTCTATGTTTGTGTACACACACACAACACTTTTGTATTGAATTTTTCCGAGTTTCTAAGGCTTTCCTTTTTCTCAGGACTAGTGATCTTTTCTCCTCGCTTGTGAGTTCACTGCCCCCCTTCCTCTTCCCAAGGCTAGGTCTGCATTCTTTCATGGGCAGTTTACGGGAAGTGAAATAACATAGTAAGAAGAACTATATTTCTGAAATGGAAAGATTGTTGACCTGAAGGAAAAAACTATTCTACTCACCAACTGAATGGATTTGCAGGAGCTGACTCTGTCGCTCAGGCCCATCCAGGAATGATACTCAGGATATTCTCCATGAGTCAAAACATACATGTTTCCTGCAAAGTTTGGCTGCTCGTAAACAACCCAGGCACCGTTTTCTACACGGATGGAATTGCAGCGGCTCAAGTCAGTGTGGAAATCCAAACAATCCCTATCAGACTCATAGCGGCATCCTTGGAAGTTCTTGCCTTCATAGAAAGTGATCTGAAACACAGATAAAGGAGAGAGAAATATATTTCTGTAGAACCCTAGAGAGTTTGTCTGAACTCTGTAGCAGACCAGCACCACCCAGAGCAATTCTTGCCTCTAAATGTTAATGGGAGTTACACAGGAGCAATTGTCGCCTGCTTTGGATAACTATATGCCAAAGTTGCTGATGATACCCAATTATCTTTTGGCCCGAGGCATTAAACCTCCAATATAGGGGAATATATGTTAAATTTATTTTGCTTTTTAAAATAGGGGGGAAAACCCCACCAAACCACTGATATTTATATGCCAAGACAATACCCAAGCTGACAGAAGATTACCCTATTCTTTTTATGAAAAGATATGACCAACTGCCCTGGGAGGTGCTGGTTATCCTCAATTACAGTAATCAAGAGATTCATTATGGCATCATCCGGCTAGAGCTTCATCCAGTTTTGGTGAAATGATTGACAGGGCTTCTGGATGAACAGCTCGTAGCACTACCAATAAAAGGCATGGTGCAGGGATTCTCTCCTCTCCTTTGAGTCTTTCCACAGGATGCAGTTTTATGGATCTCAAGTTTATTTATTTATTTATTTGCATAATTTATTAGCTGCCCATCTCACTTTTTCAAGCTACTCTGGCCTGCGTACAACAGGGTTAAAGAACAGTCAATAAATACATTAAAAAACATTAAAAATATAAAAAACCAAACTAAAACAGAAAATAATAGGCGAAGGGATGTTAAAAGAATGGAGCCACCTCACTTTACTGGCATAATGATGCCTTGTCCTGACATTTTGCTACTCTGTGTGCTTGGGCCTACCTGGCATTTTGCAGTATGAAGAACAGTAAGATACAATGCTTGAATTATGGCTTGGGAACAAAATAAGACCAGTGTCATGGGGACAGAGGGTAAAATTGGGTTTGCAAGGTTATTCCAGGTATTGCTATTAATAGCGAATGAAGAAGGGCTCTCCATTAGTTGCTTTGTTTGGGTAAGAACAGAAGTAAGAAAGCAGTGTAATATGGTGGCTTAGGTTAAGGATTGGGACCAGACAGCTTCTATGAGCTTCAATGAGTTCACTGGGTGACTTTGGAGTAGTCATCATCTCTTAACCCATCTCTTAGGGTTGTTGTTAAGGGGATAAAATGAGGAAAATATCCATGTACAACACTTGATCTTCCAGAAGAAATGCAAGATATAGATGTGATCTATTATTGTTGTTTGTTCTTGTTATTATTGATATTATTTTTATTTAGTTAGTTAGTTGTTTTATCTATAAATCAAAGTTATACACCACCCATCTCATTATACAGGTGACTCTAGGTGGCTCACAAATAAAAACCATAAAAACAGTAAAAAACTTACAAAAATAAAGTTAACAGACAGAAAGTATCCTCAAGTCACCAGCAACCCCCTGCACATATTTTGAAAAGCTTTCAACTTGCGTGTCAGAATGATAGTGAAACTTGAGCCTCTTCATGGCATTTTATTTAAAGCAAAACATGGGAAAGCATTCAACTAGGTACTTCTCTACTTCAAATTGGGTGATAGAGTTTCAAAAAACAGCTTCAATTAATTGCTCAGAACACATCGTTTTTATAAGTTTAAAGTGATCCATTCCCAAGGAGCTGTTCAGAGGTACAGTTTTTGTAAATCAACCCCAAAATCCAAAGCACCAAGGAAACCTTCCTTCTTTGTTCATTTATTCTCATCTCATAGTAAACCCTGGATAATTATGAACTTCCCTGCTGAGATTCTAATCCTGAACTTGCTCAGTAAACAGTTCTACCTGTTGAGTAATGTGAAGGAAATATTATCTGTACCTGGATGGCACTACAGATTAAAGTGATCGTCTGGTTATATTTACCTTCTATAACTTATAAAAAGAATATATGAATGGAACAGCTGGAAATACTTATTCTCCACATGATATGTGGAACATGCTTTGTCAAGATGAGGCACATCTTCTGTGCAATATTATTGATCCTAATGCAAGAATAAATCTGCATTTCAAGATCACCCCAGTAACTCTCAGAATCTCTGTATCTTTTCTTATCTTCTACAGAGTGAAGAAGCAAACAAACATCAAAATGTAGGGTGTATCTGATACTCTTAGCAATGCCATCTTCAAATACGGATAGACCTTAATTTGACAAAATAGTAGCTGTTTCGACGAAAGCTAGGAAAATCCACTGAGTTTCAGGCATTCATTTATTCCCTAACAATTTGCTTTCTAAAAGAAGATGGAACGCATCCTCTTCTACTCTTTTTATTTCAGTTCTGCCAAGCTCTCCAGCAGGTTGCATCTTGAGATGTTATCTTCTTATAAACAAAAGGACAGAAGAAAGATATCCTAAAACCATAACTTACCCTGCTTCCGGTTTTATACATGATCAATGTTGGGTGCAATATTCCTAAAGAGCCTAGAAGTAACTGCAAGAGCTCAAACCAGGAAGCCTCATTTTATAATGAGTGCATTTTTCAGGATAAATGTTTGCTTTGTCATGAAAATGGGATCCCAAAATTGACTCAGTGATTCTGGGGCTATTCAGAAGTTCTAGAAAAACGAAGAGGATTATAAAATAAAAGCAGGCTTCACTGCTTCATTTCTCCCTTTCTTTTTCTTCATTCTAATGCATTAGCTTGTGAATGCATTGCTGAGTCAGAACTCCACACTCCTGTCAAAAATACTCAAAATAAAAAGTGCTTGCAGCTCCTGTTGAGTGATGGTGACACAGTTCCCACCCCTGTTTTGATTACATATAATAATGAATTCAACTACAGGAAGCCTCAGTGGAGCATAATGCCAAAAAACATGGGAACCATGCATGGATGAGTAAAGTAACCTGGTGAGCCTATTACTTTATGGAGCAATAGCTTTAACTGCAGTAATACCACCTGCCATTGACTAAAATATCTCCCTAGCTTTTGCATTTTATGTGTTTGCAAACTTTCAAGGAAAAAGCTACAAATGGCCCACAAGTATTCTGTTTGATTTGGCTAACCAAAATACTTCTTGAATAGCTCAGGAAAATACTGTTTGAAGCCGGTAATCTCCATAAAGACTTGATTTATGCATTCCATTTTGAGAAAATACAGGTAGTACTCATTTAGTGACCACAATTAGGACCATTGACTCAGTGTTAAATTAAGTGGGCACTAAGTGAAACCGCCATTGTGCTTACTTCAGCTTTCCTTTGTTTTACAGACCTGAAAAGGTCATAAATGCAAAGAGTGGTCACAAAGTTACTTTTTCATCACCACTGTAACTGCGAACAGTTGCTAAATGAGGACTACCTGTATATCTAAAACTGATGTTATATAGGTTTGGGGATTGATCACAGGATCTTTCCAAGCCTGCCATTTTTTAATTTAAGATTGTATAAGCAAGGATTTCAGTATGAGTGTCTAAGGGTACTGCTTCATGGGGTCTGACCAAGGACAATAGGTGGGCAATGTTCTAGAAATGTTCAGCAAGATCCAGGATAGTCCAAGAAGGCATGAGGACAGTGGATATGGCTCATCTTTCTTTCCCTCTACTCGCTAGGCAAAGGTAGGAATAAGCCATACAACAACAAAAACCAAGTTTTACCTGAGCATGTTCACACCATTCAATGCAAGCTAGGGTCCTTAACCTAGAGATTAACTTGCAAATCAACATACTGTTGCCCACATTCCATCACCTCTGAGTTGCATACTGTGTATTGCCAGCATACGTAATTGTAAGAAAGAAAATTCCATACTAAGATCATTACAAAAGGGACAGAAAATAAAAATGCCATCATGTGTATCTACTGTGCATCAACTTCTGCAGTATACTGTTCTGGTCTTACATTTGAAAAAGGATGTAACAAAACTGGAAAAGTGCAGAAAAGGGCAACCTTGCTTATTTTCTTACAAGAAAAGGCTGGAATGTTTAGCACTCTTGGAATGAAGACAACTAAGGGGAAACATATAAAATCATGTAAATATTAAATCATGCATAGCATATGAAGAAAGCAGATTCTTCCCACTCTAATACACTAGGAGTACAAGCCATCCAATACAGGTGATTGGAAGGAGATTTAAAACAAGCAAAAGAAAACATTTCCTATGTGATGCATAATTAACTTTTGGAATTCATTGCCGTAAGTCATAGAGATGGACAATGGCTTTAAAGAGAGGTTAGATAAATGCATTGCACACAAGTCTATCAAGGTATAGAAGTCTTGAAGGTTCAGTATTACCTGTGGGTTGAGACTATATGCTGCAGGGGGGAGTTTCAGGAGAACAACAGTGGGAGAAGGGTATGTTTCCTTTCTCTGCTTGTGAACACTGAAGAGGCATCTAGTTGTCTCTCAGAACAATTTATACACAATTTTTTTCAAAAATCAGACCCTCCCCCATAGAAGTACTTCTTTTTTTCTGCCTTGAAACTCCCATCTGCCAGCTTCAGTGGCTGACCTGAGATTCTAGGGTTGCAAAAAATGAAGAAAAAAATTATCTCTAAATCTGCCTATTTCTTTCAAAGAGGAAGAAACAACTTAGTCATATTAAGAGTTGACTACTGAAATCAACTTAGTTCTGACTGGTTTGTAATGACTAACTTAAATCTGTACAGTTCAATGGGTCTACTTTAAGTCTGAATTCAATCCATGGTTTCCAAGAACATTTTCCCAAAGCATATGGATGGTAATAAGCGTTATTATGTCATCAAATCTGAAAAAAGGAAACAAGACACAAAATATCATTGTGTCAATTTAATTAAATTTCATAGATGAAGTGCTAAACAACTGATATAAAAACATAACTAGAAACATTAATATAAACAATATTTAATTAATAACAGAGAAATAATTCACCCAGCAGCCAGAACACTACCACTATCTTTACATCAAGAAAGCAACTCCTTTTCCTGAACATTTAAGCATGCTAGGAGCCTAAATTTTGCTCTAAAGTGTTAATAGCAAGATCCTGACTCATTTCCTATAAAGATCCAGAGCAAGTGATGATACCACACACTGTGAAATATGCAGTAAAGTCCATTTCCTTCTTGATAATGCCACTAAGCAAATCCATGTTTCTAAATTCATTAGGAAAGTTGTAAGAGCTTTTAATCAACTTGGCCCCAGTTTATTGTGAGGGAAACACTTTTCACTTGGCACAGTGCATCTCCAGAACTGTAACAAAACAGAGATTTAGTTGTTGAATCAACAGTCTCATCACATTCCAATCACACAGTAGTAGCAGTTTATTTGATAGTTTCAATCATAAACACATAACACATAATAATAATATAATTACTGAGTAAAGTGCCCAGCTTAGTTTGCCATTAGTAAGCAATATTTTGTATGCATAAGAATGAAATGAAGCATCAACCATTCATTTCTAAACAGTAATCTTACATATATTAAGCAGTAACTGAATGTTAGCACTGTACAGAATACCAAAGAGACAAAGCCCTTGGTCATCATGATTACAATGGATTATACATAATGATAAAAGAATGATACTAGGATAGTCAGTAAACCAGAAGCAGAAAGTATAGCAGATGAGGTACAGAAACTGCTTAAGTAAGACTTTGCTAAGTGATAACAGTTTTGAAAAGGAAACAGTTTGACAGAAAAAAATTAAAGTTGTTTGAGGCATAGTTATATAGCATAAATAGGAACCAATAAAATTAATAAAACAACTATAAGAACACATGATGCCTGTAACCTTATTACTGTAACTAGAACATTTATGAAAAAATTGGGAGGGGATTATGGACGCGAGGACCATAATTTGTTTTTCTTCTGAGATGTCCATATTTAAGAGAAAATAGAGAATGCCTGTTATATTTAATGTGATGAGAATAATATCACACATTTTATTTATGATAAGAAAAAGGAAGTCAGGATTTAAAAAAAAAAATCCTAAGAAGAGATAACTAAGATATTTATAATCAATGCAATCTTTAATTGGCAGGGTTTTTTTTAAATTCTACCAATTAGAGATTACACTGATTACACATATCTTACAATGCCAAATATAACTATACTTTCTAGAAGCACATTCCTAACCTATATCACCATAGCCTGAGACCAGATTAGCTTTAGACCTGACTCAGAGTACAATTTGACAAAACTAGAACTCATGCCCTACTATGCTGTACCCCATATAAGGACTTATAACTCCTTACCTGGTAAAACACCCAGGAAATTCTGATCTTTTATGTACAGCTGTTGTTATCAGATCAGTATGATTCAGTCTCCTTGAATGTAGCTAAATTTCATTATACTGCCTGTAAAATTAGGCAGACTTTGACTATCCACTGACAAACCCACCACCAATTGTAATATTTTATTTAGTTTTGTTTTTACTTTATTGTTATTTTTAATGTGTTTTTGTCTGCAATTCTGGCCAGCGACCATTATTTATTTATTTGTTTGTTTGTGTGTGTGTGTGTGTGTGTTTACAGAACAATAATATTCATACTGTATTAAATTACAATAGAGTGTTTTTACATCTACAGCATAAATGTGACCTTTGAACTCACCTAACCACTTGGTTGCTTCAAGAGTTCTCCTATCCTGCTGCCTGTTTAGATCCTGCAGCAGGAAGTACCAAGCTATCAAGCTGTTGACGACTGCCTGTGTGGACTAGCCATTCATAGAATTTGTTTTCCACTAACATCTGGAATGTCTTCCTCTGATTCCTGAAACCCGGTAAAAGATTAGCTCTGTAGTGTACACATTTCTGTAAATATTTGTATCTGCTAAATCTTCAGCAAAACATACACACTGTCCAAAAGTTTTTATCATTATTAGAGGTTTTAATTTATTGTATGGTCTGGTTGAGATTTTTATAATATTAAAATAAGGCAAAATCATTTAAATCTATATAAAAACTTAAAATCAACAGAATGTTTCATAAAATGCTTCAGCAAGCTATTGTGCTGTAATGGTTACACAGTTGGACTATGAATCAGGAGACTCAGGTTCTAGTCCATGGAATATAAATCTAGCAAATAAGTAAAAGGCATTCCATTAAGAACCGGAAAAACAATAGAAAAGTTTCTACCCTTTTTATACACCTTAACAGCACCCCTACCTTTTGAGGAAGAAGTTCTAAATGAAGTAAGGCCAAATAACAAAAAAAAACTTTAAAGAAACAAAGTATTCCTGTTTAGTTATAGGTACATTATTAAATATTTTTTTAAAGTTAATGTAATGTGAGAGAAATGAATATTACGTTCTACAAGAATAAGGTGGAACACTCGAGACCTGATTAAATTGCCAATATTATATTCAAGGGAAAATTACTACAAGATTTTTTCCATTGGTATATTACCCGAGTGTTGACTGCCAAAATAGGTAACTCATATTCAAAAAATAATTGTAGTGTCAAACAAACTTCAATAATAAGTCAGTATTTACTTACTAAACAGACAAATAGATGACCACAGGCAGGCAAAAAAGCAGTGAGAGTGGGAATGACTTCCGACTTCCTGCTGGCTTCCCCATTGCTTGTGGGAAGCTGGCAGGGAGTGTCAGAAATCACAATCACATGACCGCAGGGACACTGCAACGGCCACAACTTTGCAAATAAAAGTGAACATTACGGAAATTTCAATTCCACAGGATTAATGGGTCCTGGATTTTTTATGCATTCTTTAAGTTAGTGGATTTTAGGTAGTGTCAGAATCCTCGCAAGATTTAATAGTAGATTTTAGTGTTGGCTAGTTGGTATTTGCTTTTTACATGCTGCGGTTCTGCCATTGTAAAAGGGGGGGGGAATGGCGGGAAAAATGGATGAAACACAGTTAGAGGCAGATGGCTCCTTATCACAGGCGCTGGAATGCTCAAGGCCATACCAGCAGGAGAATCAGGAGACTAAGGAGGCAAGGGGGGGTGAAGGAGGGAAAAAGTAGAAAAACAACTTTTGGCACGCACAGGCTTAGTCTTAGCAATGCTTTGGAACTGTACACTTGTTCTCAATAAATGAACTTTCTTTTGAATCAATATTGGTTGCAAGAGAAGTTACTGGACTTGGGAGTAGTGGGTGGCAGATCATTACAGGTAGCTTGATTCAAAAATTTTTGAGGTATACTGCACCATTTGGGCTAACTTGAGGATACAAACAGATAAACAAAATGAGAGTTTTAGTAGTATATAGATAGCAAGGACAAGAACAAATAAATGTACTATGTGTCTGATATGTGGTGGCTCCTCTCCGTTCAGGAGATATCACCATGTGACTGCCTGCACCCCGAGGCATTCAGAAGCTGAATTTTTTAAAAAAGTAAAAAGTGCCTTGACTGCAAAGATTGTCCATCCCCATTTATGGTGTGTTTGATATTTTATTTGTTAATTTCTAATTTTTAATTTTAGTTTTTATCACTAAATTGTTTAAATTGATTTGTATTAATATTTATTCATTTTGTTCTAAAGCCATTACAACACCTGGTTCTTCCTTCCTGGAAAATTAACTGTTACTTACTTGGTCAGCCCTGCTTCCTTCACCGTTTTCTGCCAGATTCGTATCCTCTGTTCTCGTTGACTCAGTGCTTTTTGGTATGCAGGTGGCAGACCACCCGGTATTTCTGTTGTGTCTCCCTCCATTTCAAATGGAACAACAAACGGGTAAAATTCTGAAGGTGGGAGAAGTCTGAATACACCTTTATCACAGTTTTCTTTACATACTAACATTGGATTATCCCAATTGTTAGGCACAGTAGCTAGGCCAGTTCTGCCCATGTGATCCTCGAGCATTGGATAATGGGTATGGAAGGGAGCAAAGGTTATTGCTTGGTTACCCAATAATATGAGAGGTCTAGTTGGAGTGAGAACATGCAAAGTGCAGCCAGTCGTAGATGACAGAGATAGGCGATGGCAAACAGCAACAAGCCTGACATTGTCACAACTATGGAGATGTACTACAGTTTGCACTGGACCTAGGACAAAGGTGCTATTCCTACACTTTTCTATTGTTACAGACCTGAAAGAGAGGAAAAACAGCCAATAAAAATATAGAACATGGAAGATGACAAAATACAATCATCCCTATTATCTTTGATATTAGATTGCAAAGGTTGACCCCTGAAAAATAACTTACCTCAATGGAGATAGTAAATAGATAAATGATTCACAGCAGCGATGAATCTTCACATGAGTATCTTCTAGGGTAACAGAGCTCTTTGCTAGTGTTTGTTTGTAAACCTGGCTCATCACAATCATACGGTGTACTGAAGGGACTATATGAGTATTACAGGCTATTTTAGCTCGTTTTGTTGTTCCTTCAACTGGAAAAATCATTAAAATATTATTTTTAAGAAACAGTTCTACTGAAGCCAAAACCTACCATTTAACTGTATCTTATTTCCCAATGAAAAAAGAAACTTTCAGGAAGAACTATTCAAAAATATATTCTAGTCAAGCTGATGGAAATAATTTGAACTCCACTCAACATTCAACATCACTCAATTTTCTTATACAGATTGTTAGATTTTATATTGTATGGTTGATATTTATGTACAGTACTCTGAAATCCTCTTTACAACAAAGGCATGGCTTCTAAATATTTAAATTAAACAAAAACATTACATTTCTTTCTGGTATGTAACATAGCCCAAGCAGTAAGGATTGTTATTATGAAATTAAGCCATAAAACTCACCAATTTATTATCAGATCAAAGGCCCTAAATATCCCTAAGATGTCCAAAGAAGCATTTGCCTATCTTCTATGCATCCTTAAACTATACTTTCCCTCTTAATGGCATGATGGAAATACAGAGTGGTAGTCAAAGTGCACATTACATGAGATTAGGACTTCATATAAATATCCATTCTCAATTCAGACAAATATGCATAAGAAACTAATAACTGTTTATTCCACACCCTGTTTAACTTTGTGAATTTTAAAACATTTCACATTTATGATGTCAGATTGCTGTTAAAATAACTGTTACGAATCCTAATTAGGACAGCGTCCAAAAAAGACAACTGAAAAAACTGGTATTGTATTGTCAGAATAGTCATCTAATGATGCAGCCGAAAAAGGATTAACAATTCAAAGAAATAGGAGCATTTAGTATTTGATATGAATTAATGAAGCCATGATGAACAAATGGTGAAATATGGACGTAGAAGAGTCGTGCTCACTCTTTGATTCATATGATTTAACACCGTGGAATCTACAAAAGTCTACCAAAAATGAATTTATGTGATTCCTAGATGGAAATGCTCCACACACTCCTATGTACATTTTAATTGGCATCTTAACTATACTTCTTCATAACATACATTTTTAAGCACTTGAAGTTTAATGTTAAATAAATATTTTAATAACCTTGGATTGTAAACTTTAACTAAAATATCCCTTGGTAATGATTAAATCTGGGTAGTCATGCTGGAGACATCCTATCAGGTAGTCAGTAGGAAGTCTATGATCAGAAATAATTGTACCTTGCTGTGCCCATGCAAGCTTTCTTCCAGATGCGAGGCAGGCTGTTGTCCCAAATGGGTTCCCAGTCAGACAAGCCCTCAGCCATGATTCGAACTTGGCAAAGGAAAAGGCTTTGGAAAGTTTTGAGAAGCCACTCTTGGCATGCAATGGCTGCCAAAGTGCAAGTTCATGAAGAGGGTGGACAGTCCTATTCTGATTCACACTTCCTTCAATAAGAAAACTAAGAGCTCGAACAGCCTCAGGTGATACCAGGCTATTGTGCATAGAATGAGAGGAGGCACTGAGCTGATCTGGGTCCAGTAACAATTCCAGAAGGTCCTGGAGATGATTTTCAATGAAGTCATGGTGGTAGTTGTCATTCCAGTTCTTATAACCAAACATAAGAAAAAAATATTAGAAACAAGAATCAATCCACAAAACCACATTCACACACCTATTCTCTAGGTATAAGCGATTACGATTTTGGACTGACATCAAGGGGACAAGGTTCTCATCCACAGAAGCTCACTGGGTGACTCTGAGCCATTCATTCTCTCTCACATCACAGGGTTGTTGTTGGGGAGAAAAATGGAAAGATGGAGCATTACGTATGCCACTTTAAGTAATAAATATAAAGTATAATATAAGTAGAAGTAACTAATGTGCAGATTTTTTTTCCATTCTTTTCCTGTTCATTTGCTATGAACTGCAATAGGCATTAATATAAAAAGCAGCAGAGAGCAGCTCTTCAATTTCCTTACATTCTTATGACCAGAGTCAGAGTGGTACAGGCTTCTTCCTACTATTTAAAAAAGAAACCAAAAAGCTTGCAATTCTTAAGATCCAATCATGCTTTGTATGCATGTAAAAGATTCAAAGGAAAATATATTAAGAAGTATTAAGAGGTGTGGTAAGGTGCTTTGATAAAAGTCCATCAATTTACAATACATATTCAATTTTTTCACCACTGAAGAAGAGGAAAGATCTATAGATTTAGCACTGATTATTATAGCATGGTCCACACTAACTGGGGATAATGGGAGTTGAAAATTCAACATATACTATGGGCACTACATAGGAAAAGATTGACTTTGATAAGACTCTCAGCATTAACTAAATAGCACATACTTGGTAGCAGTATTGTAGAGTGATACAGTTTGCTGAATCAATTTAATTTGATCATTATTTTGTTAGTATTTGCTTGAATGTATACCTGGATATCAAATATTATTTTATAAGTGTTCATACTATATATAATGCCACTTTTTTATAAAACAAATATTTTGTTTAATTATTTCAGCATGCAATGTATGAAAGAATTTCAGAAGTACATTATAATTTTATAAGTTACTCCTAAATTATCTTCAAACAAAAGCATAGAGAGTCCTTCTACAGGGAGAAATTCTAGGAGGACAGCAGTTCAAACAATACCTTAATCTGATTGGCAGATTCTTTTGTCCCACTGTAAGATTTAGACCTAGGATTTGGCCACTCATCTCCAAGAAGGGATGTCCTCAAGGAAACCTTGTTTAGTTGCTGAATATAAAGGAACAGCAGGAACTGAAGAGTATCCACAGATAACTAAAGAAAGATCCAAAAAGACTTTAAACTCAAATAGAATATTTAGTAACACTGTCTTTCATTCAGAAAATTATTGTACTTATATGGAATAGACAGATAGACCATTGCTTAAATTTCAAATATCTTAAGGAATTTGAAAAACAAAACAAAGTCTGGTCCATCTATATCAGTCTCCTATGCTGCAGTGTACACCAGAAAGAAATAAACCATTTTTGGACAATGACTGCATAAGACATCAGAGCCAAAACCACTATTATGAACAGTAACAATTCAGATTCCATAAAAATAAATTGAAAAAATGATTATTGCATACCCGATTCCTTTGCTTCTCTGTCTCTTCCTCAGTCGTGCAGCTAGATATCACTTCTGCCCATTCAAGTCGCTCCTCTGAAGTCCGCTCAACAAGACTGTCAAACAATTCAAAATATAGCCAAGCCAAGTCTCTCTCTAACTGTAGTTTTCCACAAGCAATGTGTCGCCACATAGACCAGGTAAGGTATGGATAATAGTCTTGACCAGAGCGCATCCTGACATAGGTTGACATTTTCCGAAGGTAATGCATGCTAAACTTGGAAGGAGGGGGGATTTGCAATGCTCCCACTATGAAAGGTTCCATCTTCACCCACAAACTGACTGAAGGTTGCTCCATTTTGGAAGGTGCAGAGCTTATACATCTGAATTTGAAAAAACATAAATACCACAAAATGCTGTTTCCAGGCCTGTGTCCAATTCAATCATAAATGAAAATGAGTGGGCTATTTTCCTATATTAATTTCTCCTGATTACCTCATACTTAAATATTTATATCTTATATCTCACATGTAAATATTCTCCTGATTATATCCTATTTAAATATCTATTACCAAAATATATACATATAGTTTCAAGCAAAACTTTTGCAATCCAGGGCTGCATTTTTTAAAAAAATGGTGGGAAGGAAGCATGGTGCTAACATGAGTATTCACTGGAGGATGGAAAATATCAGAATGTTCATCCCAATTTCCCCTTTTGGATGTGTGCACTGGAGGAAGCATTACATGTGTAAAACCTATTGGAGGTGATGCTTTTTTATTTCATATCACTATGGAAAGCTGTTGCCAAATTTGTTGCCAAATTTTAGCAGCACAGTCATGAGATTCTGGGGGCATAAGGGCAATGGGCAGCCCATGGATTGCAAATTACTCAGTCCTATTCTACATGGAAAGAATTGGACATCTGACTTCTACATATGTTTAATGGGACTTGCCAGATAGTGGATCCTGGATGGCCCCTGTTCATAAGTAATTTTGAATGGCAGCTGTATTTTGAATTGAGCCAGAGCTTAGAGCCAAGCAGCTCTGGCTTATTAATCCTTTCTCTCTGATAAAAACAATGAAAGAGTTTGAACAGTCTTTTTTACTTATTCACCTCAGCAGTTCATTCAGAGGAAGAAGCAAATGAAGAAAACACTCCTAAAGTGTTCCCTTGTATAATTTATTCATTAAATACAGTGATCTCTTTACTTTCCTTGCTAGAATCATATTCATCCTAGTAATTTCTCCAGTAATGACCCTGAAGAATTATTTCTAGAAAGTCGCAGCAAGCGGTCTGAATCTGGGACTATAGAAAAGAACATTTGGGAGCCAAATCTGAATCAATCCATCAATCATCCAAGAGTTTGCATTCTCATAAATATCTCCATTTAAAAAATAAAACTAAAGCACATTTCAAGTCCATTCAATGGTAAAAACAAACTGTTACAGTAATAAACATGGCCTTATCCTGATTTCTGAAATTTGGGAAACATAATCTTACTCATTTTTATTTTTTTCTGAAGTTTCAAGCCTTATTTTAAATACTCTGATTGTTAGTTTGAATATGTTGCATCTCTTGTAAACTGCCACTAAGTAAAGTAACACTATATTGTAACTCATTTTTAGTCTGTTCTTACAAATAATTCTTTTATTGCTTGTTAAGAGCTTCAAAAGGGTATCACTGATACTTGAGTTTTTTAGACTTTTGTCTCCCACTTTGCTTGATCTCATCTTTGAAGGATAAGCCAAGAATAATAACAAAAACAAGAATATACAAAATCTTAATGTAAAAATAGAATATCAAGTAATTAAAATGTTTGTAGATATCATCTTAGTATTTCTAAAGATGCTAAATAAAGACATATCTCAACTGCAGTTTGAATTAAATAACTTTCAATTAGTATCAACAAAAGGTTAGTGGCTCATATTAATACAGGTGGATATAGATTCCTAGGAGTCATCACTGCATAGGATGTCATAAATTTTAAAAAATTAAAATCTTGTGTGCAAAATCTAAACAAAATGTAAGACTTGGTAATAATTATCATGGTTTACTAGTACAGTATTAATCTAAACAAAATGTAAGACTTGGTAATAATTATCATGGTTTAATAGTACAGTAGCAGTCATGGGCATCTGCAGGGGGTGTCAAAGGGAGGAAATGATGGCATTGTGTGATGATCCGTGAGTCTTATCATTTTGGATTCATCACAATTTCTTATAGAAGCTGCTGAAAGTCATTAAAATAGCTTATTTATTAAACATCCTGTTTTTACTTCAAATGTGCTTAATTCAACTATCATGTGGTTTCATATATAGCTATTTTTTTTATTTACACATAATTCCAAAAAGCATCAGACAAGCTACATATTATGTAAAGAAGAATGATAGGTGTCTATGCATAACAAATTTTGAACATCACTTTGATATTTTCCCATTAAGACAATTACTTTGTATTATTAGAAATATAATTTTCCAGTAAAAAGTCAAAGAATGTTCAGTGGATACAAACTGAATAAGCAATACATTTTTTAGTTAAAGAAATACCATTTCCTTTTGAAAGTAAGAAATAGCTGCTGTTTCAAATCCATATTCAAAAATCATCAGAAGTCTGAAGAGGATGTATATAATATTTGACTCCTGAACAGTCTCTCTTCTCCTATTCCTTGATCACTCACAAGTTAAGCATGGGATAAAATAATTAGATATTTAATTGTAGATCGCAATCCTGTGATTTCTGAATTTATTTTACAAAACGAATGGACACAAGTGCCTGATGTCAGATCAATCAAGTTCAGTCACTCATTTATGAAACATATAGATTGTAGCAGTTAAGAGCCTCAACAATAATGGAAGAATGGTGTATTTATATTTCATATATTAGTAAAGGGGTTTCATCATGTTATATAAACATTGATGTTAAACAAAAAATGTTCTTCTGAAAACTTTGAAAAAGTTATTTGAGAAGAGAAAATAATCAGTTTCATTGGAAATCACTATAGCATAGTTTTTGAATCATTATCAGTAAATCAAGAATAGCCTCTTTAAAGAATCAATGCATCATATTACATTCTGCCAGAGTAATACTATAGACATTGCAGCTCTTCTACAGTGCTGGTCTAAGGCATAAAGAAATGGATACGTATCATCTTTGCTGTCAGTGCCCAGATAATCAGAGTCCAGGCAGTTGGGTCAAATGTTTTTGAAGAAATTGGGAAAATCACCAATAATATTTTGTAATGAATCCTATAGTAGATTTACTACCTATATTTCCTAATGCATATAAACTGGTCTAGCCCAAGAAATTTACTCAGATTTAATTGTTAAGTGCTAGATTTATGACTGTAAAACCCTGGAAAGTAAACTACATCAGTGGTATTTAAAAGTGTGGGAAACTGTCTTTAAAAAAATACTAACAGCTCAATGAACAGCTCTAAAAACTCTACAGTGAAGAATGAATTCAGTCTAATCCAGTCAACATTTATTAGTTATACTAGTAACAATATAATATTTTTCTGTACATGTCATTTTGGAAAGAAAAATTAAATGTACGTATTTGAAATGTTTTTTTCTCAAGATTTGTGTATGCGTGCATGTGTGTGTGTATTTCAAATACTGTACACTGCTTGGGGTTGTTGGTTGTTTTCCTTCTGAATTTTATTAACTTTTTTGTTCTAGTTTTGGTTCTTTTTTTTTTTTGGTCTTACAAATTAACAATAAGAAAATTAAGTCTTTTTTAATAGACATTATAGAGCGTTCTCAATTGCCTCTATCAGCCGTTGATGCAATCATTTATTGAGGCTTTGTACTGCACCGTTTTGTTACTCAAAAGCCTAGTCCCTCCAGCCTGATTCTGCTACTTGCTGCAGGTTGCCTTCTGTTACAAGTTTGTTCTACTTGCACTTTCCATAGCATTGTGAATGGTCTCAGTCCCCAATTGGATAGCTCCCGTAAAGGCTGGTGGTGACAGAACGTATGCTCCCTTCTAAACTACCTTCAAATTTGCTTTGTATTATTGTTGTTCTATTTTATGGGCAAACAAAAATAAATTTATTCCCTCTATTTCAATTCTATGCTGAATCTTTAAACTACTTACTAAAATTTGTGTTTGGTAAAATTTGATTACATTTGTATTATTTTATTTGTCCATAGCTTACACATATTTATATATTCACATAGCCAGTAAGCTAACTGCTGTCAAAACTAAGTGTACTGAGGCAGAATTGATGCATTCTTTGTTTCTTGGTTCAGGAAAAAGTGGCAGATGTGCACAAAGGATACAGGGTCTTTAGAATGGGAATCACGATGGAGGCAAGGAGGTAAATTAACCCTTAAGTCCTTGAGAACCATATTTGGCCTCCTGTGGGTTCCCTTATATGGGGAGACATGCTTGTAACTTATTTATTCTCATTCCCTTTTAGGATACGAATAGCAAAAATTAATCCGATATGCAACGAAGGACAGTAGAGCAGGTGATATATGGCCGGCAGCATTTATTTCCGCATCTGCTTAGAAGCCATGTGAAAAGAAGTGTTAGGATAGTATGAAAGAGCGTCGGTGGGGAGGCTTTTTGCAAGCAAAAGAAGAAAAGCGACGGAGAAGCTGCACTTCTGATACGTTATGAAGCAAGCGCCCACAGCGTCCGCTACGAAGCGGGAGAGAAGAGGTGATGAAAAAGGAGATCGGCATCGCCCCTCATCACCCTTCAGGCGGAGAAAGCAGCACTCACCCGGCTCCGCTCGCCAGCGCTTCTCCGCAGCCAGCCGCGAAGTCGCTTGCCAACGCCCACGGCCTCCTCCTTCCGCGCCTGCGCACACCGTCTGACTCAGTCACCCGCCACCAATAAATACGCTCCCCAGAGAGGGCTTCAAAAGACGTGCTGTTGTTGTAGAACGACTAGACTAGCCACCAATCGCCGTCCCCACATCTCTACTGTTCCGGCAAGAATAGAAATGACACTTGAAGAGACTAAGAATTCGCAACAGCGACCTCTCTAGACGAGGCGGATCAGGAAGGTTGACTCCATCCGCATTTCCTAATTAATCGAGCGCGCTGTATCATTAGTTATTAGTGCTGTTGTGAACAGGCACCTGTTTTATAGTTTTACATTTAATGATCACATACCGTATTTAAGTATTTCATAATAGTTTGACTTCACTTTTTATTCTTTCATGCATACATTTTATTAAAAGTCTCTCCTTATAAATACGAAGTGATTTGTCAGTGTCGTCTTCCGGGACGTTTTTTGACTTCCCACTTCAGTCTACACAGGGTATAAACATTCAGACTCAGCTACGATCTCAGCGAAAAACTCTTTCTGCTGCCATCTAGTTGTCATCCAGAAATTTGCAGCTGAGGCAGATAGCTCCACGCGTACAGACGTGACATTTCTCCACTAATAACCAGATCAACCTGGTTAATTTCCAGCCCCAGAGAGTCAGCGAGGTGCTGCCACCTGCTGAGGCAAATATTATTCTTGTATAAATATATTTTCCGAGGAGAGTATTTTATGTGTTTCCTAAATTATATTCCCTAGTCCCAGCCATCTTGTAGCAAAATGTGTTACTATTTAAGATGCCAAAGAATTCTGATCTTCAGAGAACCCTGTCAGATTTTATGCACCGTCAGAATTACCGTTCATGAAACTGCATTATTTTTTAAAAAACAAAATTGAGTTCTATGATTTTGATAAGTGACAGGCTAAAAAAAAAAACTGTTTGCTACGAACTCAACATTAGGAACCAAAGACGAAACTCAGACTTAAAACAAACTGCTTTAACGTCTACGGAAGTAAAGGGGGGGAACAAACTCCTCTTTAACACGTACTTGCGCGTGACATCATCAAAGTGCTTCTTGCCACGACCGAGCCCATCGCGTTCTCTTAGGCGTCCTATTTGGTTGACGTTACAAGGTTTGATTGGCCAAATCTAATCGGATCGCGGGTGAAGTGTGCAATTGTGATTGGCCAGCGGCGAACGACGGGAAACCTGCTGTGCTGGGCTCTGATTGGCCACTTAGCTGCACCGGGGTGCTCTTTCGTGCCTATGGTTACCGGCGCGTGAGGAAGGTAGGGGCTCGGAGCTTGTTCGACTAGACCCCCGCCATGTCCCCCCGCTCCCTTGGTGGCCTCCTTCTACTGCTGCTGTGCCTGCTTGGGGACGCCATCGCCGGGTGAGTGCAGGGAGGAAAAAGCGGCCGAAAGGAAAGCCCATTTCCGCGCCAAGTCTTACAGGTGGCCCCGCGGTAGGGTGGAGCCCCCCCCCCGCCTTTCTTCCCACTCGCTGTTCTGAAAGGCCCGCTGGACCTGTTGCGCTCTGCCTTCTCTGTCCAGTCTCCACACAATGGGAGTTCCTTGTCTTCCTCTTCCCACGCGTGCGGACGGCTCCCTATTCCGCTGCTTCCTCGCAGTTACTTCCTCGAGAGAGTCTTGGTGGTTATCGCCATTTCCTTTTTCCTCTCCTTTCGTGGGCGGCCAGGAAAAGGTTCGATTCCTGTGCCTTCGTAGTTAGGTAGATGAAGGATGTGTCCTTCGTTGTAAAATGCGGGGGCGGGGACAGGCGAGTCTAGTGAAAATGTGTTAGGATTATAGGTACCTGGGTTGAGGTCCCTGCTCACTCATGAATCTCTCTTTAGGACTGTTACTTCTTTTCAGTGGCTGGAATCTCTATGCCTTGTCTCCACTTTTACCTGTCCATATACTGAAATCAGTTATTTGAATCTGCTACCATCCTTGGCTATTGACTTTCTCAGTAGTGTTCCAATTAGGAAAGGTTTCCTCAGGGAAGCTTGCCTGTCACCTACTTTGATGTAATTTTATAGCAACAGACGTATGATTTAAGTGCTTAAATAACTGATTATAGTTGCTTTTAAAAAAATTTAATTTTATTATTTTTACTACATTTTGTTTTTTTTAAGTATTTTATTTTTTAAAAAATTGTAAGTCTCTTTGAAAATTTTATTGAAAAGCAGGATATTCCTTCCCCTCAGCACATAGAGTGCAATTATATATACTTAGAGTTTTATTCCTGTTTCTGCCAATGAATTCAAGGGCATATGCAGCTTAAATGCTGTATCTATATGAGAAAAAATAAAGGGTGGAATTTTCTCTTATGCTAGGCCTCCCCAGGCTAGGGCTTACTAGATGTGTTAGGATTACAGTTTGTTTCTTTGTCAATTAGATTTGGAGGGCATCCAATTCCAAAACAGCTCTGGGTGGCTTACAGTTTAAAAACAGAAAAACAATAGAGAAAGGATCTGAAATGTCTGGACAACCATATCCCATATACCTATCTCTCCCCCAGCAAACCGTCCACCAACAGGATTCACAAACACCCTATCCCATGGGGTGGGAGAACAGTTGTGTTTTTAAAGACTTCCAGAACATTATTAGGGTGGGAGCTATACAGATCTCTGGGGGATATCAGTCCAGAGGACAGGCACTGTGGCAGAGAGGACATACTTCCTGATTCTGATAGATGGCATTGTTTGATTGAAGGGACCTGGAGCACACTAACTTTGCCCAATCTTACCTGACAGGCAGAAATCATTGGAAATAGGTGGTCCTCAAATAACCTGGCCCTATGCCATGAAGGGTTTTATAGATAGAACCAGACGTTTGCCAGCAACCAGCGCAGCTCACAGATGTCATGGACATACTGAGGCACATTGAATGCTGCCTGTGCTGTTGCATTATGGACCAGCTGTAGCTTTTCTGCTCTTCAAAGGCAGCCCCAGGTAGAGCACATTGCAGTAATCCAATTGGGAGGTGACTAGGGCATAAGTGATTGTCTGAAGGGTCTTTAGATCCAGGAATGAGCACAACTGACACACAACCTGCTCTTTAAGCAGGAGCTGCTAGTCATAAACATCCCCAGACTATACTCCAGTCATGAATGGGGGAGTGCAGTTCCATCCAAGATTAAAGATGGGAAGTCCCCAGATCTGGTGGGGTGGGGTGGGAGTGGAGTAAAGATCCACAGCCACTTGGTCTTGGCAGGATTGAGCCTGAGTCTGTTCCATCCATCCAGATACTGCCAGACACAGCTCCAGGTACTGGCACAAGACATTGACATTATTTGGCTGGCTTGGGGTCAAGGTGTACAACTGAGTAACATCTGCATAATGATGATACGAGACCCTAAACTGAGAGATGACCTCCACCAGTATTTGCGTGTGGATGTTAAATGGGAAAGGAGAGAGCATCAAACCCTGAGGCACCCCACAAATCAGGCGCTGAGGGCATGATCTTTCCCCCCTCATCAAACACGATTGATACTGACCATAGATAAAGGAGGAGAATCACTCTAAAACAGTACTTCTCATACCCAAAGCCCACAACTGGTCCATAAGTATATTGTGGTTGATGATATTGAAACCTGGTGACAGATCAAAGAGTATAAGAATAGATGCCATGCCTATCCCAGCTCCACCACAGGTCATCAACAAGTCCAGCCAGTGCCATCTCCATAATAAATCTTGGCCTGAAACCCAACTGGTAATCAGCTTCCTCCACAGTGCTCTGCAACTGCTGTTTGACCACCTTAAAAAGAAAAGGTTGGAGACATGACAATAATTTCCAGGATCATCAGGTCCTCATAACTTGACTAATGTAGTCTGGATTTGGAACCAAACAAGAATGGATCTGGGTAATACCTCAATGGGCAACCACCAGGAAATTCCAGGGCCAGAAGCCATGAAGTCACAAGAAATTTGACTTGAGGGCATTTTTACTTTTGATTTCCATCTACATAATTCCATAGTATTTGCTATGTAATCCTAAACATGATAACTGGCTAGTAAATATATTTTAAGAATACAGCCTTAAAATCACAGGTTATATATCAGGGTCACTAAAGTTATGCTTTCAAAGTATACCTGACATCCCTCTTTGGGAGTTCTGGTGCTTTGCAAGAACCGTATGGCTGCCATCCTTAGAATGCAAAGCTTGTAGAACTTTTACTATACATTGCAATTCTTGTGATTATCAGCTTATGGCAAAGAAGAGCATAACATGTCTTTCTCCCCTGTTTTTTAACTTGAGGATCATAAGAGGCAACAATTTTCATTGTTTTTCAGGAGAGATTTCTATAAGATTTTGGGGGTACCTCGCAGTGCATCTGTCAAAGATATTAAAAAGGCCTACCGAAAACTAGCCCTTCAGCTTCATCCAGACCGAAACCCCGATGATCCACGTGCACAGGAAAAATTCCAGGATCTTGGGGCTGCCTATGAGGTAAGTGTATTTAGAAGTCTGTGGCCAACGTATGCATCCTTTGCTTCCTAGATTGTTCTCTTCAATGAAATCTTGGTAGGATGGACATTAGCTGGAAAATAGCAACATGTTTGTGACAGGGAGTCATTAATGAGACTTTTGTTCTTGAAAATTTATCTCCATTTTCTTAATGCTGATTTAATTGAGTGCTTGAAAATGATTTCTGGATTTCTGGACCTTTTGACGAATAGGCAATACAAGATTTTTATTTCTGTCCTGCTTTTAAATATGCCAGTGCAGGAGATTAAATATGTCAAAACATGAATATTCATGCTGCCCTATTAAAGAATATATAGTGATGTCTAAAAGCGCAAAACGATTTGTTAGAATGTTGTATTACCATTTAATATGCCCTGTAACTCAGCTGCTAAAGTAAGAATACTTTCATGAAGTTGATTAATGGTAAGGTAAAAATCCTTTCATATGCAGATAGCTCTGTACTAGGGGGGGCAAGCAGAGGTTTCTGCTTAATTTAATTGTCAAATTTGGAAGCTCAGGGAGCTCTCCTTTTGCCTTTAGCTTAAGAGGTGTGGCAGATTCTTGCACTGTTTTTGGAGATGCTAGTCCAAGCTTATGTATGAGGATATGCTTTAATATTAGATTTGCTATGCCTGTATGTAGCTTCCTTATATACACATCAGGATGGAAAAGTGTATAACTAGCATGTTACAGAAAAGAAAATAAGCAGATGAAGCTATTACCCTTCATTTTTCTTCCTCCTATTTCTGTCAGTTTCTTCTAAATCTTTTTCCTCTGAAACAGGATTGAAATGTCCTTTTGATAATTAAGTAATTATTAGTCGCACTTGTATAATCAGTCCTGTAAAATATCTTATAACAAAATGGAACAACAAATCTGAACAAGCTGCAGCATAGTGTAAGCAATGGTATGATATAATTTGGTAAGAAAGAACTCTCCAAAATTAACCATTTCTGGAGTTTGCAAGCTAATTTTACCTAGCTGACCACTGGTTATATAGAGATAAAAGATTGTGCAGTATTATGAAAAATGCAGTTCTGTGCCCAACTTGTATGAAATTAAGTATTGCTAAATTAAATTAGGCTTACTTTTGAATACACAGAATTAGACTGCAGTTGGTAATGCATACGTTCTGGATGAGGGGGAAACCAGGTCCAGAACGCCACAAATTACTTCCAGTTTGGAAGATTAAATTCCAGAAATCATTACACTGTTCCTGGAATTACCAGTTCTGTGTCATTTGGAGGAAAAACAGTTGAGGTTGTCTCCCAGTAATTCCTATGAATTATAGTCACGTGATCTCAAAAATTATTCTGTTTAGAATCTTCTATCAGCCTTAATGTTTTGTTTCTGCTAACCTGAGATTTGTTTTTCAGCACACATAACACCTTTGCTGAGGATATTTTTCTGACAGAAATCAATGGAACGTGTTCCTATTTGATTTTATAGTATTTAGAAGTGGATATGAATTCAAGAAATATACAACGTTAATTAATTGGGAATAGATTTAGTATGTGCAAATGGAATGTTCTAGAGAACTCTGGAATGTTCTTTTTCGCTAGACCAGGTCTGCACTGCTCATAGAGGGAAAATGGCCAGATTGATACCTTAAAAATAATTGTGGGCCACAAAGGAATAGCTGGCACACCGATCAGGTGTTCAGTGGTTAGCAGCATAGGGGCAGGATGGATCTGACACACAGAGGCACATGGCAGTATGCCTTTCAGGGCAGATGTAGCTGTGAAAATCAAGGTGGCAGATCCTTCTTGGCGGCAGCAATATTTGGTGGCATTGGATTGGTTACTTTTCAAAAAAGGCCTATGGGCCACATGATGATTTGGCCATTTAGGTGTGTTCTGGCAATTTTCCAGTAGATAGTTTTCTGAACCAGAAGCTATTTGTGGAATTCTGGGTATGATATTCTAGGTGCAGGATGGCCTATGTCTGGACACAATAAACTGCTTTCAGTTTAAAGTATTTATTTCTGGACAAATATCAGACCAACAAAAAAAGGGTCAGATCAATATAGCATGGAGGCAAAATGATAGTTTTGTTCATATTCCTGTTTAGAAGCACTTTAAACCTATGTTTAATGGATGCATAAAACTAATTTCTCCTGTAGGTATTGTCAGATGAGGAAAAACGAAAGCAGTATGATGCCTATGGAGAAGAAGGGTTGAAAGAGGGACATCAAAGTTCTCATGGAGATATTTTTTCACAGTAAGTCTGCTTTGCTCCTTCACGCTTTTTTGCATGATAAGAAAGTATTATCTTATAGTAAAGTACGAGGACTTCTGTGTTAATTAATTTCAGCCATATTACTATCATGTTTTGTTCAGCAAGAACAATGAAACATCTAAAACCAATATTAATTTGATTAACATTAATTTATTATTAATATTAAATTAATATTAGTTTTATTAATATTAAATTTATATTAATATTTCAATTAATTTAATTAATATTAAATATTAAACAACATGCAAGATAGCAATAAGAATTGCTATTAGTAAATACCAGCAGAACAGTAATACCAATATTAATTAATGAGTTAAAAAGTTGTTCATAACAATTAATTGTGCACTTAGAATGATGGCCCTATGCAAACCTCTGGAAAAGTTTTATATGTGTTTGAAATGAAAAATATAATTTCTCATTATTCAAGTTTTGTCCAGGACTTTGCAAAGATCAAGACCATCTGAGGAGAAATTATCTTTATTCCTCTATTCTGAATTACACACATTATATTCTCAGGGCCGATTACTCTGTGGATGTAGAAGCTGTGTCATAAGTAAGAGCCCCAGCCTGACACACAGGCGTTCACACTTTGCAAGATACAAAACAGGGCTGCTGGTCAGAGTTATGCTGTCTCTAAAGATTATTGGCATCTCAGCCCCCCACCTTGGTGCTGTAACTACTGCAGGACCCAGAGCATGGGAGGGCACATTTCTGAGAATGTAGTCAGGTTTCATTAATACATGCTAGGTCTGCCTGTTCAGCTAACACTAAGCCATGGATGAACCACCAACAGCAGCTGCTGTCTTGTAACAGAAAGAATAGCATAATCACATCCCGTGCTATTTGTTTAGTGGGGATTAACCCTGACTTAAATTCTGAATGTGAATGCTGAACTCTTTCATATTTGGAAAGCCCCACTCACCAATGGCACGTACTTGAGTTGCATAACCAGTGGATTTATGTGAAGGCATACTAATCAGTTTATTTCATACAAGCAACAGGCCTGGCAACATAGAATATTGGAGCCTACAGTTAGTGGATCGATTAGGAAGTGTGTGGCACTTTTGTTATCAGGCAAAATTTTTCCTCTAAAAAGAAAAGATCAGTTTTTATAGGAAGCTGACAGTTTCTTTACGCAAACTATCAGTTCCATTTTTGCAATCAAGGATAAATGTATTCTGTACTGATTTTCTAGTACTCCTTACTTCTCCATGGCTAGCTAGTAATACCATGGAAGTTCCCCTAGAGCCCTACTTAGCCATATCAAGTACAGAGGGTTGTCAAAATAGAGTTTCATCTTAGCTAAAATTCCCTGAATTGCTGTAGAGAGTAAGGAAGATGACCTTGACAGAGATATGCAAGCTCTGTTGCCAAGGCAACAAGAGGTAAAACATTTTAAGTCCAGAGTGTCCAGATAACATTTAGAAGCAGCTCAGACAGACACTTCCCTAAGTCACTGAACTGAATTATAGCCAATCTCCAGTAATAAAGGTGAGGTCTTTGGCTTCTCTTAAAAGAACATAGGAGACTTGCAGAATTGATGTCAGCAAACCAAGAGATCAACTCCACAGGAAGGCTAAAACTACTTTTACTGAGATTGGCTGTAACAGACTCTTGCAAGTCTGATTGTGTTGTACCTCCTCCTGCTCCTTGTGAATCTTGTAAAGTGAATCTCTGTCAACTTCCTTACTTTCGATAGTTGCATCAGTTAATCATTTCTTACCTGCTCTCCTATAAGTTGAATAGAAAGGAAGTTAAATGAATAATTAATTATCCATGTCTTTTCAGTTTCTTTGGAGATTTTGGTTTCATGTTTGGAGGCAATCCTCGTCAGCAAGACAGGAACATTCCAAGGGGAAGTGACATTATTGTGGACCTAGAAGTTACATTGGAGGAAGTGTATTCAGGAAATTTTGTGGAAGTAAGTTAAGCAATCTGTTTAATGAATCTCCTTTGCTTATACAACAATCTGTTTTTCAGGTTTCTTTATTAGAAATAGTTCTCTCAATGAATGAATATGAGAGAATACCAAAACTGTCCCTCTGACATTCTGTGTATTTCCTGTGGAATTGCAGTGTGTAGTGAAATGTTGGTTAACTGCTTTCAGTGTTCTCTCCGTACTGAGAGCTTGTGGAAGAGAACAATAGGAGGGCAACTCAAATTAGTCAGTCACCTTATTTATATATAAAAAGAGCGTGTAACTTTTTTTCATATAAGGAGCCACACTTTGCCTTTGGTGATAGAAATACTCCAAAAAGCAATGAGTGTAATCAAGGTAAAAGCTGAATTTTATTTCTATTACATATATATATTTAATTATATTTAAAATTAAATATAGTCACTATAATTACTGTCTAGGAATGTAGCTAATATTTTCCCTTTTTGAGGCTTCTGGGGAGATAACGCTAGCTCTCTTGAACTACTTCTGAAGAGGAAGCTGGATCAGTCCTCCAGCATGGTCAGAGGATTCTTAATTCTATTGTGTGTTTTGATTATAAACCTTCATATTGGTACAGGTATTAATAATTTTAAATAATAAGGGAAAGATCAATAATAATCAAAACTAAGTGCTAAGTGAAAAGCCAGGGTATAATTTGTGGGTATTATTCATATTTCTGGGCATAGGTAAACAACTTCACCAAAAAAAAAAAGAGAAAGAGATGTTATTCAGTTTTGAAGACAGCAGGTCAAAATATGCTTAAGTTACCTTTGTCTTATTTTTGTACAGGAGAGTATTATGTTATAAAGTCTAAATGGCAGATTGATTATAAATGGAATTTTTGTCTGCTTTAGTCATATGAGGGGGCTAAAGTGTTGCATATTGTATAGTTTGAATCCAACAAAATTATTCTTTACCTCTTGGCAGGTTATTAGAAACAAGCCAGTTGCAAGACAGGCACCAGGGAAACGGAAATGCAATTGCCGGCAGGAGATGAGGACAACCCAGTTAGGCCCAGGACGTTTCCAGATGACACAAGAAGTTGTCTGTGATGAGTGTCCCAATGTCAAGTGAGTTTGAGGTCCTGTGGCTATTTGGTGCTTGATTAATTGGTAACCATACATAGTTGTTAAAAATATCAGAGGGAGGTTGATTACATTACCAGTATGAGCCACAGGGTGGCATAGAGTATTGGTTTTTTTATGGGTTGAAAGAGGACTGAAAGGGGCTTGTATAATTACTCTATCATTACATCCCTGGTAGAATTTGTTCTGCCAAATAGGAGTGTTTCAATTGCAATGCAGTGCTTCAAATTCAAATAGAAAAAAGGGCTTCAGAGGATGCATGGTAGCATCTGTTGACAATTCTTTAAACCAAATGTATCTTTTCCCAGAGGTGCACTATAGTGCAGAGGACAGCTGTGTTATTCCAGGAAGACATAGTTGTTCTAGGGGTTTCCAACAGGTGCTTTGTGAATGTCCATACGTTCTCCCTTCAAATCCTTAGCCATGTACAGCCCTACCTCATATAACTGTTTCTCAACCTTGGCAAGTAAGATGTGTGGACTTCAAAACACATTTTTTTAAATTTGTAATGTGATTAAAATTAAACTATTACAGAATAGCACAATCATTAAACAAACCATAGCAATAAAGGAAATAATAAAATGGTCCTGTTCAAAAGTTTGCATACTTTAGTTCTTAATATTGTGTATTGCCCCTTTAGCATCAATGACAGCTTGTAGTCTTTTGTGATAGTTGTGGATTAGGCCCTCTATTTTCTCGTGTGGTAAAGCTGCCCATTCTTCTTGGCAAAAAGCCTCCAGGTCACGTATATTCTTTGGTTGTCTAGCATGAACTGCATGTTTGAGATCTCCCCAAAGTGGCTTAATGATGTTGAGGTCAGGAGACTGTGATGGCCACTCCAGAACTTTCACTTTGTTCTGCTGCAGCCACTGAAGGGTCAGCTTGGCCTTATTTTTCAAATCATTGTCATGTTGGAAAGTCCAAGTGCACCCCATGTGCATCTTTTGGGCTGATGAATGCAAATTTTCCTCCAGTATTTTCTGATAATATGCTGCATTCATCTTGCCATCAATTTTGACTAAATTCCCTGAGCTGCTGTAGCTCACGCAACAGAGATTCACCTCCATGCTTCACAGTAGAGATGGTGTGCTTGAATAGGCCTATGAATAGGCCTTGTTGACTCCTCTCCAAACATAGCATTTATGGTTGTTTAAAGTTCAGTTTTGGTCTCATCACTCCAAATGATTTTGTGCAGAGATTTTGAGGCTTCTCTAGGTGATTGATGTTTGGCATATGGTAAGTGGGTTGTTTTGTGGCATTGGTGCAGCAATGGCTTTTTTCTGGCAACTCTTACCATGCAGCCCATTTTTGTTCAAGTATCTCCTTGAAACAGCCACATCATTTTGTTTCAGAGAAGCATGGATTTCAGGAGAAGTTGCTTGTGGGTTTTCTTTGCATCCCGACAAATTCTCCTGGTACTTGTGTCTGACATCTTTCGTGGTCTACCTAACCATGGTTTAGATAACCTTAATTTTCCACTTCTTGATCAGAGTTTGAACAGTATTGATTGGCATTTTCAAATCTTTCAGTGTCTTTTTATATCCTTTTTCTGATTTATAAAGTTGAATCACTTTTGCTCGCAGAACCTTTGACGGTTCTTTTGCTTTCTCCATGCTTCAGTAACCAGCAAAGTCAGTGCAGCCCTAGATGAAATGCACAAGGGTTTCTCAAGAGCTAAGAAACTCATTGACTATTTATACAGAGACACTAATTACAATCAAACAAGGCAGAGGTATGGATACTACCCTTCATTGCCATCTCAACCTGTGTGTGTCAACTTAAGTGTATACTATATTATCAGCCCAAACATTCAAGGTTATGCAAACTTTTGAAGAGAATCATTTTATTATTTTCTTTATTGCTGTGATTTATTTCGTGATTGTGCTATTATTCTGTGATGCCCTAATAGTTTAATTTAAATCACATTACAAATTTTAAAAAACATGTTTTGTCTGATCACTCATGTTTACTTACAAAATGGTCCACATCTTACAAATTCTGCAAGGGGTATGTAAACCTATGAGCACAACTGTAAATAAGAGTAGACTTACTCTAACATTGGTAAAATAAATAGTGCACAATATAGTCTGATTGAAGAAAGGCTCTAGATAATGCAGTATTATATCTCTGCTTTCATATAAGTACATGTGTTATTTAAATATTTGATATTTTCCTGTTTCTCAGACTTGTAAATGAAGAACGAACGTTAGAGGTGGAGATAGAACCTGGTGTTAGGGATGGGATGGAATATCCCTTTATAGGGGAAGGTACATCTTTTAATTTTTATTCTTTTAACTTTTGACATCTTATTGGAAGTTGTAATTTATGGAATGTGAAAAAAACTGTGAATGTTTTATTTGTTTCAAATTGATGGAAATAAACTGGGGCTGGAATATTGGACCCTGATTTGTTTATGCTACAAATTGTTACTCTACTTTTTCAAATATACTTGGAACATTTTGTGCCTTTGAAAAAATATTTCCTATAACACTACCAGAACTTAATTTTTTCATTTCTGCAGAAGATTATGAATCTTCTGTTTGTCATGACATTTCTCCTTTAGTTTTTTATTTTATAAGCTTTTGACAATGTTTACATAATGATTATCAAGGGAATTTGGCTGTGAGTTCCTGTGACTCTGGAAACAGAAATTTGTATTTCAGTCTTATCATCCTTATGTTTTTTATCCCTATCTCCTGCAACAATACCTATATTTGTTCTTGTTCCCAGATATTCCATAATCTCTGTGAATTGGCATATTGATTATGGCAAAAAAATATATTTGTGCTAACCTTAGATTTTTATGCAGACAAAAAGAGGCAGTTTACCAGGTTTTCACATTCAGTCCAACCAGTTGTAACCTTATCTTTTCAGACTTTATGGCCTGAATAATGTGTACCAATGCTTTTTGAACTAACTGCATATATTGAATTTCATTAAGTCATAAGGGCAGAGTTTGAGGAAAAGGTCCCCATCCTGGTAGATCATGTCATTTTGGAAAGCTTAAAGGAACATTGAATTAAGGTTTCAGAATTAAGAGATAGTCTAGTTTTGAACCATTTAAACATACCTAACACATGTTCAAACTTCATCAGGTGAACCCCATGTTGATGGAGAACCAGGTGACTTGCGCTTCCGAATAAAAGTTCTTAAGTAAGTTTCTCTTCTTTACCAAATAATTTACCAATGGTTTTCCTATGTTAACTCATCAGTGAATGCACTAAGTGCTGTGCCATTAAAGGTTTGGTGGGCAGATTATCCCATTAAACCAGTGGTGCTCCAACTATAAGATAGTCTTTTGGAGCAAGAAATGCATGGAGCATTAAAAGTGTTTGCTTCTGGGAAAGAGTAGGCTCCTGAAGCAGATTGAACCTTTCTTAACTATTACCAAAGACCTAAGTGAGTTGAGTTGTTTCTGGCAAAAATATCCATATTGAGTATTTAAAGATAATTGCAGAGGAAACTCACAAAGAGTTGCTATGAAGATCTAAAGAAAGTTTCTTCTATGCCATTTTATGACAGATCTAGAGATATCTTACACATATCTAAATATTAGTATGTAAAACTAGAATTAATATCACTACAGTGTTAGGACAAATGGAAATTTAATTCTAATCATGATGCAAAATTATTTTGCATGACTATATTCACTCAACAAATTTCAAAATGTTTTAAATTGATTTCTTCAGAAAATACATAATTCCCAACTTGTCAGTAATTTTAAATTATAATATTTTTAAATTTAACATATGTGCTGGAAAATGAATGTACTTCCCATGGCAAATAAAGTAAGAAATAGAAAATATTAATCTCCTAATATATTGACTACAGGCATCCAGTCTTTGAAAGAAGAGGAGATGATTTATATACAAATGTGACTATCTCACTTGTGGAAGCTCTTGTTGGATTTGAAATGGATATTGCTCATTTAGATGGACATAAGGTAAGGTAGAAGATTACTTTTGTCTGAAAATATTTTCAAAGAATCCTTTTTACTGTTTCCATAATACATGTTTTGGAACTAAAATACACTATTGACAATGTGATTCTGATTTGTAAAAGACTCCCTATTTAAAAATGTTAATCCTATTGAAATCTCCAATATATTTCATTTGTTAGGTCCATATTGCCCGGGATAAAATCACAAAACCTGGAGCCAAGCTGTGGAAGAAGGGAGAAGGTCTTCCAAACTTCGATAACAATAACATCAAAGGCTCTCTAATAATTACATTTGATATTGATTTTCCAAAAGAACAATTGACTGGGGAACAGCGAGAAGGTGTGTATAGTAGTACCATAATGATAATTCAGGAAGAACATTGATTTAATAAGTTCATTGCCTTGGTTGTCAACATACTAATGCTCAGAATATGGGGGGGAAACTTGAGTTTGAACTCTTAAGTATATGACAGTAGGTATAACTGAGACCCATTGAGATGATTGCTAAGATAGGAATGTAGGAATCAGAGGATACAATCTGTTCAAAAAGAACAGAAATAATATAAAGTGCGGGAAGGAGGAGTTGTATCCATGCCTGCTCAGCAAACCAATGAGGCAAGAAAACAACCAACAGTACTGTTGTTGGTCTTGATTGTTACCTGCTAAGCAGAGAAGATGGGAATAATGCTTTCCTAAAGCAAACTGCCATTTTTTTTAAGGAGGCATAAATTATAAGTGGCCTTATAAATGTAATTAAATAAATAGCTAGCAGCAACGTGGAACTTTAATTACCCTGACATCTTCTGGCAGAGAAATTTGTGGAAAAATTTCTGACATTCCTTACTGACAATTTTCTAATTTAAGGAATGGAGGAAAGCATCAAAGAGAATATCTGATATCCATGTTTTGATACTAACCAATTGAGAAGATTGAGTTGATGAAGTAGAAGCAGAAGGAAGATTGTGGGGAAGTAAACATGGTGGCTATTTTTGTGGTTCTTAGCATAAAGAAACATTTAAAAGCTGAGTGTAATCAGATACAAATCTGGATATCAAGAAAGCAGGTTTTAATAAACTCAGCAACAACAAATAGTATTCCATGTCAGAAGCTAATAAGAAAAGGACCTCTTACTGCAAACAATTTCAACAAAGAAAAAAATGGAAAACAGTAGAAGATAAAGTGGCTACACAAAAAGCTTAGTGGAGATCTGAAAACCAGAATTGACACAGAAGTAGAGAGAGGAGGAGATCACCAAGAAAAAGTACTGAGTGATTTCCAAATTCATCCCTAAGTTTTGATCTAGGACTAAGAACCACAAAAATAACCATGTTTTGAAATAAAGTAGATTTATTGAATTATATATCCGCATAGCAGCATATACTTTTAAAACCAGTTTGTTATAGCATATTAAAAGGGCTGTGCTGGGATCTCTTGTAGAATACATTTTAGAAGATATAAATGGCGACCAAGAAAGCATCCATTATCATAAATTTGAAATACTGCTCATTATAGAACAAAATAGCTTGACTGAAAAGTAGTTGGAATCTTTATCAGGAGGGCACCTGGCTTGTTCGCATTCTATTTTAGCTAATTGTCAAGACAATTAATTGTCCCCTTTTGAAAAATAATTAGACATATATCATTATGGGAGTTTTCTCAGAATTGTTTTGAGTAATATGCTGGTTGAGAATTTGGAATAATGACCCTTGTTTTCCCTTAATATGTTAGCAGTCTTGAATGTTTTGTATTGTGATAGTTATTTTATTATTTTGCAGGTCTCAAACAATTGCTAAAACAAGCATCTGTTCAGAAGGTGTATAATGGACTGCAGGGTTATTGAAACTGAGACAAATGGACTTTCTTGTGGATGAATGAAATAAGTACTGTAAACTGCAGTCTTTTCTGCTGGTCATTGTAGAACAAAAGCAGAGAGTGTTGGAGTAACCTCTGAAACCTCTTTTTTTACAATAGCAAGGCTAATTCTGGGATGGATCAGAAGACAACAAATGACATTTTCTTATTCTGGATACAACTGGTGCTCTATTTGGAGCAGTTAGGCTCCAGCAACTGAGAGAGAAAGGAGTTTTTAACAAAATTAGCACACTGAAATTCCGTTTTAAAATATATTTTGATGTTACTTTTCTTGCCCCTCTCAATGAGTTTTCATAATTTTTTCATGGTTCCTTTATCTTGTATTACCTTGGTTTTGAGATGTTCTTTGGCCCATATTTGAAGGTATTGGTTAAAAAATATTTCTCCAATATCTTGATTTGTAATCTTGCAGTTACACCTATCTCTATCCTTACTCAGATTTGAGGCGTGAGTATATAACTGCTACCTCTGCAAATTGTTGCCCTCTCTTCTGTTAAACTGCCAGATGCTTCCTGTTATTTACACCGTGGAAATGTGTGTGTGTTAGGTCTTGCTACCATCCAGAGGGAGTCTTACTTTTCTTCTCCAAGCACTGCTAAAATATGACACAAATATGAAAGACTGGCAAGCTTGTTGTGCATCTCTGACATTGATAGCAGTACTTTTATATAGCTTGTAGGGTTGAACAGCACTGTTGTAATAACTATAATGAATATTTGTAATTTCATAAACAGGCAATCCATCAAGTAAAGACTGTGAAATCTCTTAGGTGGAACAATTAACCTCAACATTTGGACAGAGGAGAATGTTTGGGATGGCAAAGAGAAGACTTCTCAATTATTCTAAACCAGTCTAGTACTTCTTCAGCTTCCACCCTCCCTATTAGCACCTTGCTGTGCTGACTAGGGATAATGGGATTTGCAAGAAGAAAATGTGCTACCTTGCTTTTGTTCACTTTTAGGTAGTAGCTGCTGTTTTTTGAACAGAGCTGTATATAGATATTTTCTCCTAATTTGCAGTTCAAGAAAATTCAGTTATAGCATTTTATGTAACTAGATAAATAAGGATACTGGATTATAATTTTGTGAGAACCTGGGGCCAATTCATGATTTAAGTAACATGTGTTTGCAGAAGTACAAAGTATGAAATCTGAGTATTTGGAGTTTCCCAGATATTTTCAAATTTCCCATTTTATACAGTGTATGGTACTTATTTCTGTAAATATTGGCATATTTTCAGTACAGACTACAAATACCCTGCAACTGCTCAACAAGGCTGTAGGACCATTGTTTCATATATACCAGGTATGGTTAGAAAGGCACATAGTTTCTATTTTTCCCAGTCTCTTGGCTAATGTGCATACCCATAACTATCTCAAATGGAATTTTGTGTGTTTTGCAATATCATATTTATCTTTAGTGAAAAGTTGGCTGCAATTTCTGACCCTAGATCAGCCTCTTTTTCTCAAGAATGACCTAGGAGTAAAATAACATTTATGTTCTCAGTTGAAAATGAAATTGCTTTCTTCAATCTGAAATATCAGCCCATTGATATTTACCAGCAGCAATGTATTGTAATGCTGATGGAAGAAGCCACTATGTGAAGAGAGAAGTAGAGAAAGGCCAGCATTGAAATAAATACCCACAAACTGTGCATAGGTTGGAATAACTTTATAAAAAATATCCAGCCAATTCTATCATCCTTCCTTCTATTTAGGAAGTATATTCTAGGTTCTACAAATGGAAGAAAACTGAAGGAGAAATAAAGGAGGTTCAAATACTTTTTTTTTTTTTACAACTTTTGCCATCTCATAACTGAAAGCCCCAAGTCTACATTCTGCTGAACATGATTAAGAGTAGAACCCTTAATTAATTGAGCACTTTTTGGAGGATCTTTAGAGCACTTAGAAATGATGAACAGGGAGCTGTTTCACAACTGTTGGCCTTCTGCCCAGTGTTATAAGGATAAAATGCATGGAATTATTATCTAATGTTTTCTTGGTAAGCACTGTTGTCCTAAATGTCCAGAAAAAGTAGTGGGATCCTAATTTCTAGTAAAATTCTGGAGTGATTCTGTAAAAACTTGAGAGAAACATTATTTCTAGCTTGACCCAATTTAATTTAAAATATACACCTGCTAATTCTGAATGTGCTAAAAGTTCCACATGCTTATATGATTCCTCACATAACTGGATTTATCATCATAAATTGTGGACTGTGGAACTACAGGATTGGAAGGGGGGGCATGTATTGGAAGTATAGGAAGAGCCACCCAAAATTCATTGAAGTGTATTATGTTGCCATCAATATATTTCCTTTGCCAAAACTCTACAACTTGATTTGACTAGGGGTGCCTAAAATTCTTCATACAACTGTAATTCTATCAGGGTACTTCAAAAAAGAGTGTAGAAAGAAACAAGAAATTCAGACATTCTAGTTTTTTTATACTGTATTTCCCCTACTGATAAGGGAATAGAAGAAAAAGCAAATCTGATTGTTAAATATCTCCAAAAAATGGGGGTATACTACAGTGCAATTTAAAACAATGCCCATAGAACATTATGAAATAAAACATAATGAAAATAAACATATATACTGACACAGTGTGATAAAAGGCAATGCCATACAAAAACTGCCATATTGGATTGAGTTGGGTTGAAAGTGACTGGCTTAGAGTGACTGAATGAGCTCTGGTTAGGTGGGAACTTGAGTCTGGGCCTCCTAGGCCCAAACCACCTATTACACCAGCTGAAGTTTCTGGGCTGTCTTTAAAGGAGAGAAGATGACCATTTGTTCAGTATGTATTTCTATTTCTCATAGCGTTGATCTGCTTAGAACATGCCTTGCAGGTGGTCAGAGGTGAATAGTACAGGCTGGTTGTATAAACTCTGGTCTGTTTCCCCACACATGTACAAGTCAGCTGCATCTTTTTCTTCCACTGAGCTCCCTAGAAAGCTGATGGTTCATTTCTCTGTCAGTGCTTGTGCTATCGCTTCCCACCTGTGCACAAGAACAGGCAAACAGCTAATCCCATTAGAGCAAGGGCACCGATAGTGATGCCTATCACCAGTGGAGTGTGCGCATGTCCTTCATGTTCCCCTGTAAGAGAAAAGTGAAGAGTTAGGCCTGTTTTTTAGATGGGGGGGGGGGGTTGTTTGTTTTTTTGTTGTTGTTTTGTGGTTGATGATGGGGGGGAGGGACAACAGGTTGAAATGACTGCCCATGCAGCTGATGTCATTTCAAATAATTTCTTAATAGGGTGTCATTTGCAGGGAAGAAAATACTAAAAGCAAATGGCTGGTGATGATTTATAGACATACATTTTCTTTCCAAGACATCACTGTACCCTGAAAGACAAGCAGACAACCACACATGCAATATTTATTCTGCACAAAACCTCACACTAAGAGCTGCGTCAGAGACCCTATTCTGCCCCTCCTCACATCCCCTTATGAAATTATTGGGTATTTTATTTTCCTGTTTCATTATGCATTTCTAAGTTTATGTTCCCTTTATTAAAGGTTTTTTTTTTTTAAGAAAAATCAAAATAGTGCAGAATTTTGCTTTCCAATGTCATTGGGATGACAGCACTACTTTTATTGTATATCCTTTCATCTTAGAATTAGTGGGTAAGAAGAATTGACTGAGTCAGGACAATTCATCAGAGTATCTAACTAACCAAGTGCTTTTCAAACTATCAGTTGTTTCACGTACCAGTCATAGCTCTGTTGTTGGTAGCATGCGTCCTTACAAAGTTGACACATGTTTCTTGTAGGAAGAACTGTAGATTGGTGGTTGTCTCTGAGAATTGATTCAGCTTGTTACTGGTAAAGTTGGCCAAAGGAGTGTTAGCTAAATCTTCCCAGCTATTACTATTTGTGTGAAATTTCAGGAAATCAGTCCCATTGAGCAAAATCTTGAAGAAGCTTCTGGTGCCATTTTCAGAGACTTGGCACCCATTTGTGCAATATATGGATAGGGGATCTGCAATCAAAATGTATGTTAGTAAAATATGCACTAAATTTTTATTTATTTGAACATTTCACACGAAGTAATGGTTTGGACATTTCATGCAGTATAATAGAACAAATCTGGTTCTGCCATTAAACAAATACAGTGAGGCTGGCAAGTATTTTTATACAATATGCATGTTTTCAATTATTTGTTATATTTTTACACACACATAATTTTTTATTACATTTTTAAAGGAGTAAAAACAATACAAATTTTAAAAGAAACAAGAAAGTAAAAGTAATAAGTGAAAAAAAGTGCAAAGAGAAGAAAAAAGACAGAAAAGAAAAAGTTACAAAGCAGCTTCCAATCTTCTATTTTTACTTCACTTTTAAAGGCATAGTCTTAAATTTTGTAGACATCTAGTAGATAGAGTAACTCCTTATTTTTCCTGCCAGTGCTATGAATCATGGAGTTGGAAAGAACTTTAGAAGTTACCTAGTCCATCACCTTCCTCATTGTAGCACCCATTAGAGCATCTCTGACAAATGACCATTCAACTTTTATATGGAGACCTCTAGCAAAAGAGAACTCACATGTGGCAACCTGTTCATCTGATTGACAGTTCATACAATCAGGAGGTTCCTCCTGATTTCTAGCCTGAATTTACTTCCTTGTAGTTCTAACTCACTGGGTCTGATCCTGCCCTCCAGAACAGTAGAGAATACATCCACTTTTATCTGATAATCCTTCAATTTTTTAAAGATTACTATCATATCTCCCCTTAGTTGGTTCTTCTATAGGCTAAACATACCCAAATCCTTTAACCATTCCTCACAGGGCTTGGCTTCCAGACCCTTTACCATTTTAGAAGCCATCCCCTGAACTAGCTCCAATTTGTCACTGTCCTTTTTGAACTTTGGGGCCCAGAACCAGATTCAGTATTCAAAGCTGGACTATGACCCAGATCTTTTTCATATGGACTATTGCCAAGCAGTATCCCCCATATTATACTTGTACTTTTTCTTTTTCCTACCCAGATGCAGAACTTTACATTCCTGTTTAATTCCATTCTGTTTATTTCAATATACTGTTCAAGCCTGGATCTTCTGTCCCCCTTAAAGTATTAGCCACCCCTTCCTCCTTTTTGTTATCTGCAAATTTTATAAGTGTCCCCTCAACACCATCATCCAAGTCAATGATAAAAAGTTAAATGGCATAGTACTTAGGACGCAGCCCTTTGACACTCCACTCCCTACTTCCCTCAAGCTGCCATGGAGCCATAACTAGTACTCTTCCATCAAAGTTCACCTAACTATAGTGTGAGCTAGGCCCTATTTTATGATTTTATGGAGAACACCTTGAGAAATTCTCAAAGTCTTTGCTGAGTTTCAAGTGCAGCATGGCTATAGCATTCTCTTAATCTAACCTTCTAACTCTGTCTAAAGAAACAACATTAGCCTGTCACAATTTGTTTGCAACAAACCCATGTCAGCTCCTGTTAGACAAAGCATGCCGATCCAATGCTCACAAACATGTTTATCAATTCCATATCTCTGATGGAATAATTCCATTTATTCCCACTCTGAATAGGAGACAATCCCTTTCAGGTGTTAATCTGAAAAGGTGGGCAATCCAGTTTTGGCAGAAATAAGGGGAACAATGGGCTGAGTGATGATACAAAATGGATGTAGTAACATCACTTGTGAGGCTGGAATTTTCTAATTCTTTCATTAATTTTTGATGCTGGGAAGTAAGCTTTTGCTTTTGAAATTGTTTTTAGAAATTACATTACAGTTTGCATACATTTCAAACTCAACTCAAAAAAATAACTCAGCCATTTTTCAACAGTCATAACTGTTGGTGCCTAGCAATACCATCTTGCTTGGCAAAAAGTCTGTTGCCCTAACAAGTACTCCAGTTATTGCCATCTGAAACCCTCCTTCATTACTCACAGGGTATGTTCCTTTCCTTAGAGAACAGCATCACCAGTGCCTGGAGGCTCTGCAGGTAATCTTGCAGGTTGCTTTCCCTCTGTTTCCAGAGGTGTGGTAGCTCCAATGGAAACAGCTGGCTCACATTGAATTGTTTATTGCGGCCCTCCAAGCTATGGGTCAGTATCCTATCTAGGGTGGCATTGCCTACAAATTCCACAGAGTCTTCTTTTGAAAAGTTGGCAATCAATGACATGATGAAGGCATGAGTTTCTAGAAAAAAGAAAAATAAGGAGAGATCAAGCAAGCTGAGACAACAGTTTAAGCCCCTTCTCCCCAGACCTAATAGTCCACTGCTTCTGGCTAAATAGGTGAGGGATGCCAGGAGTTTACTCAATCCTCCCCTTTACTCCCCTATAAAAAGGAAAGGAAAGCAGCATGGCCATTCTTTTTATCTCACTCTTTTTCTCCCCCTTTGTTCAAAGGCGCAGTCTTAGCTGAAAAAAGCCAAAGGGCTGGTTCAGGAAGCATTGCGCATTCAGGAAGGAGGGGTTCCCTGCCTGATTTCCCCTTTGAGAGAATACTTTTCATAGCACTGACTGTGGCACCAATTGGATGATTGCCCAGCCACTCCATGATCCGGCACCACTCTTTACGGTGGCCTCAACATTCTTGTTCTGGTGCAAGAAATGTTGCTAAGAGGGAGAGTAATCTGTTACTTCTGAAGTGATCCACTGCCACTAGCGTCAGTTATGGCCACAGTCATTTCCCTTTTCTCCTGTCAAGTTTCCTAATTGTCCTTATTTTTAATTTATTTATATATGACTATATGACCCATGGGTGGGCTACTTTTTCATGGCTGAAGCTAGGCTTAATATTTTTGGGGAACAATATAGTGAGCAATGTAATGATGCAATTGTGTCAAGACAGTTTTTCGCCTTGATTTTGGGATTGGTTTCTTGATTTAAAAAACAAGGTGAAGTCTACACTATCATTTTTATTTATGCCGCAAAACAATGCGAAATTGTGGGTGAAGATGGGAAAAAGGAAGCAACTGGCTGACCGTATACCTGGAGAGGAGAAAAACTGCTTTTGCAAAGCACATTGCTATTAATAAAACAGGAGATGCATTCAATATTAAGTCATCACTCCTTACAAAACTACAGGATATGGGTGTGTTTGGAATGCATGGATGTACATGAGGCATGTGCCTATACATGAGAAGAAACTGCAAGTATAAATAAGCTCCCCGAAGTTCTTCAGGCTCCATTAAAACTGGATACCAGCCTTATCTCATGGAATCTTCCCTTATTTTAAAACACTGTTACTCTACAGAACATGATGACTATTGCACAATATCCCACCTCTGGAGTATCTTTTTGGTAAATCATTTGCACAAATTTGTCCTGATTAGGTCAGAAGGAATGGTCCTAAATTTATCTTCTGCATAAGGTTGAAAATTATTACTAGATATGTTCCCAGTTTAACAGTTCTGCATCTAACACTGCCATTCTTGGAAGGTAATAGGATTTTATATCCAAATAGACATTTACATGATTGTAATATGGTTGTTTCAGTCTAACGCTAATTTCCAAATCATAGCTGGGAGTTCAAAACAGATTTTTTGTAAATATCAGAATTCCATTAAAATATGTTTTACTGACTTGGGTGCAGCATGAAACAAATACACAGATAGACAAAGTTTTGAAACAATCATTCTGTTTCTGCCCAAATGTACTTAGAAGTCACTTTCACTGTTTTCGGTGAGACATATTCCCCAATGAATGACATTTAGGATTACTGAATTAGTAAAAAAAATTTTTAGAAACTCAAAATAAGTAAAAGTATATTTGTTTTCAACCTAAATGATAGTAGGATTGGCTCCAGGAAAATCATTTTAAGGAGGATGTTCTGCAACTTGGTGCTATGTTTACATGATCCACCAACAGTATGTGAATTAAATCTATAAAAATAAGCAGGATGACAAAGAAGGAGAAAGATCCATGGGATAAACATGTCAGCAAAATGACATGTTTTGCTTTTACAGCAAAAATGACAGTGTTAAAGACTAACACATTTATTCTGTTAAGTTTTCATAGCTCATATTTAGAGTGGTTAGCCAGCTTTATATTCACCCTTCCTGCTCCTACTCAAAAAACCTGATCAAACTACATGGAATATTCACTACTCCCAGTTTTAAATCAAGCCAGCATGATTTTCCAAACTTACCTACACCATATGCCCAGTGATAGAGTGCCCAAGACTGGAGGAGAATTTGCAGGAGGAACATTCCCAATCAGGAGCCACTTATTTGCAAACCCAGGAACACTTCGATGCTGTTAGTGCAGTAAGGTCTGTGGAAAGGAAACCTCCACTCTTTTATACCTCAAGGCAACGTGCTGAATTCCCTGGAGAATACACGCATCATCAGGGATCAGGAACTTTAATTTGCCCAGACTGGGCTGGCGGAGCCAGGACATGGTTGGCTGGGAATAGGCGGGTGGGGCATGTTTTCATCTTCCTATTTCCTCATCTGCAGCAAAGGAACTGACTTTTTCCTTGCCAGATCTCAGCACCCCCCGTCCTCCTGCTTCTCCCACAGCTGTGCAGGCTGTAGCTGGAAAATGGTTTTAAAATGCCAAGCATGACTCTGTTTTTGCCAACTACATTATTTGAAATAGGGAACTGAGAGACAAAGAAAGCAAAACATGAGAAAAAGATCCAAACAAAATACCATGGAGTCCTTGGGGTTCTCTGAGCTTGGTTCTTTTCTTGCAAATGTTTCATTACCCGGCTAGGTAATATCTTCAGCGCTAAAATGGGATGGGGTTTGCTCTCTATTTATATACTGTGGCATGCCCTGCCGGTGCTGGTGGGGGTGGGGGTTTGTTTGCTCCTCTGTGGTTCCTTGATTAGCATATGTTTACTGCTTGATTAGCAGTAAACATATGCTAGTCAAGAAACTACCAGAAGAGCAAAACAAACCCCCACCACCACCACCACCACCAGCACTGGCAAGGCAGGCCACAGTATATAAATAGAGCAAACCCCATCCCATTCCAGCGCTGAAGATGCTACCTGGCCGGGCAATGAAACATTTGCAAGAAAAGAACCAAGCTCAGAGAACCCCCAGGACTCCACAGTTCAACCCTGAGCTACACATATTCACCTCTATTGAAACAAACTACCAGCAAAAATAATATTTGTAAAGGACAGAGAGAGTGCTTCTGCAAACAGTATAACCTGGATCATAGCGCCATTTGAAATGTTGAGCTTTGAGGTAAGATATATATTTCATTGCACACTAGCCAAAAAGAGATATTCCAAGATTGTAATATTGGTTTTGTTTCCTTTATGTGCAAGAACATTGGAGAGACATATAGGACATCTTGTGTCCAATATATAATTGGAGACAAGATGCACCACAGGCAACAAATCCAATACTGTAACAAAGACAATTCCTACACTCTCATCTGTTCATTTCTGCCTTTATACATATTGTGTCAAAACATAGTTTGCCTAGCCAGGTAAGCTGAGGCTGCTATTGTACACATATTCTATAAAGACAGCCAGTATGAAATAGTGGTTAAAGTCCTGGATTGGAGTGAAGGAGACCCATGTTTAAGATCCACTAAGCTATAAACTACGACAAACAAACCACAGTACAGGTTATCATGAAATGTGAATTCAGCCAAAAGGACGCTATATGGCTTGGTTTTGTAAGTAGGTTTGGTTAAGATTGCGACTGACCCAAAGTCACCCAATAAGCTTCCATGGCTAACTGTGGTCTAAAACATGGGAGTCCCCAGTTCTAATCTAATATCCTAAGCATTATCTTATCCTGGTTCTCTTTATATAATATTAATAGAAGAGCAGCCTCAGGCAATATAACATTGCCACTGGCTATATATACTTAAGTGTGAAACAGAATTATTACTACAATGCCAAGAGTTACTAAATGCACTTGAACGCCATAGCTCACTCATGGAACTATTTGCAAGCAGCAGGAATGCTCCATTTTTCCCTTTCTCTCACTTCTTTGCAGAAAACTGAACTGTGGCCTCAAAAGGCCTCCTGGTAGGAATGCACTGTGGGAAATTGGAATGATACATTGCATCAAACCTCAAAAGCATAACACTGTAATTATGGGCAGAAGAAAAACAGATCATGTTACATTTCACAAAAGTTAGACGTGCTTTGAATTTTAAGTTGTATCTCTCTATGGATGAAACTGCAAACAATCCTATATTCATATCATGCCTATGCAGCCTACTTCTGATTGACAAGAAGTTTCAGGACTTCGTTCCTGCATTTATCCAATGTTCAGTTTCAAGGGAAAAAGGAAAGAAACAGCATATTTCTGGGAGGGAGAGAGAAGCTGAGAACTCAGAACATAATCCTGTTCCCATCCAAGTTTCTAGGAGAATCCATGGTGCCACAGAATTCCCTGCAAAGAGCAGTATCAACTCTGAGCCTCCACTTCAGGCTCAAATTTAGTCCAGAGTCGGGGACTGTATAAAACTAAAATGTGTTTTGTTTCAAACATGAAACAAACACATTGCATTCCAGAAGTTCTGCTGAACTATTCTGGATGGGTCATGGTTTGGCAGAAATAAAATCCAGAATGTTTTTGTTGTGCCTGATTTCAGCCAAAACAAAACCCTCAGAGATCCATTTTACATGGAAAAGGACAAGGCTGGTGCGTGTCTCTGGATTCTTCCCTTCTTTCCTCTGCAGCTTCCAATGCAGCCGTTCATCCAGCCCACCCATCCTGCTGACCTTCTTAGCATTTGTCCTCTTTCTGTCCTCTGCAACCCTCAGTCAGGCTGTTGTCAAAATCCCAGCACAGCAGATCCCACCAGGCCCCCCAGCTCCAATCTTCCAGTCCCTTCTCTTGCCTTCCTTTCCCTTCCTCTCCTCACCTGATGATGATTATAATGTTCCTAGCTTTTCCCCATACTTATCCCCACCAAAACACTTCTTCCCAGAACAACCACATTTCAGTCTGTATCTGGATGAAAAAAAAAAAAAAAGACCAGTTGTGTTCTGTATCCAAACACACATTTAGGTTGGACATGAGCCACCCAAAACTTGCTGTTCAAGTACAAATTGTTTTGCATATCCCTAGCCCCGACTGATTTCTTGCTTACTTGTATACGCGCGTACTTGACTATTCATGAGATAGAAAGATGGATTATCTCACCTATCATTATATTTGGGGTGGGGGGGATTCATCCTATGAAATGCACATCCCCAGAATATTACCTTTCAGATGTCTTTTCTCAGTGCCTGTGTTCGCATTATTTTAGCCTAACATGTTGTATGAATCAACTGTGAATCCAGTCTCATAAACCTAGAAATCTCATTTACATCAATAATAGTTAAGCTAACCATGCACGTTCCTCTGAGTATAGCCTGTAAACACTGTTACCTTACATCACCCATATTGATAGTTCAAGAGTCAAAATTACAGATTTGATTGGATTTAATGGAATCATCTTGACCGCTCCCAAAACTATAATATTATGTTTTTGGTAACTGAGGTTATTGAGTAAGTATAGGTCAAATAGGGGAGTCCCAGAGGATAATGAAATGACAAAGAGCTGATGCAGTCATCATGATCTCTGTTCACTATAGCTAAGCTGTCAAAGAAAGATTATATAAAGACTTAGCTGAGCGTACAACATTTTATACTCTTTTTAAAAACTTGTTTAATCCATTTTTTTTTATTCTTAATGAAGTTGCTGGCTATTGCTTTGAATTAGATATGGGTGAATGGAGAAAGCTGAACAACTGGGGCCAGCCAAGTAATTATGAGTCAAGGTTCATGTAAATAGCAAGAACCGAAGAAACAAAAGGCCAGCAGAATCAAATGTGAGTGATAGTAACAAAATCAACAATCTTCTTGAGCCTTCACCCATAGGTGGGGAGTGATTTATATGCCAGTTGAGTACAGTCATTATCCATTACTGTTAGCTTCTACTGATCTATTCATATGAATAATTTTTCAGTCCTTTTTACAACAGCATCACTTTCCTTCCCTATGCTCTTTTATACAATTATTATGTATGAAAAACACTTCTACCAGCAACTCTTAGAAGAAGTGCCGCAAAGATACCAACTGCCCTACCAGCTTTCTTAGTAGGATCATGATAATTGAAGATTTGGTATGAAGCCAGATGAAGCCTTTGGTATAAAGACTGAATCATCTGCTCCCTGGGTATATAAGGATCACTGTCCTTGAGGTTGGCCACCCAGTAACAGCAGCAGCAGCAGCAGCATCTGGAGAGGGAAGTTGTCAAAACAGGCAAGATAATGGATCAATGTCCGTGCATTGATGTCACTTGCATATACAAAGAGAATGAGGTTAAATAATCCTGCTGCAGTCATTAACTTATCTATGTTTATTGTCCTAAGTTGCTTTTGCTACCAGGTTGTCTTCATGTGCAAATATTTGGAAGAGATAACACTCTAACAGGGAAGGAACTGCCACATATTACTGATCTTATTTAATTATGGACAAGACAGGTCAGGAAGAGAGGGGGAGTGGGTCATGGGTTTTGAGGTAATAATTGGCAGGGAGATGTGTGATGAGAAACTGCATTCTAGCTATTACAAGGAGTGGAGGGAAGACCAGTGGCTGATCTCCCTTTCTTTCAAACTACAGTCTTATTAAGGAAGGCTATGTGACAGTGATGGCAGACCCTCCAATCTAAAGGTCCAGCTTCTTTAATGCCAAGTCAGTTCCTGGCAAAGCATCCATCCAGGATTTAATCCTGGACAAAACACTGACTTGGAATTTATTACAGAGACCTGGTTAAGAATAGAGGGGGAATTAATCTCTCCCAACTCTGTTGGATGGATTACTATGTGATGTGGCAGGCTAGGGTGGGAGGGTGGTGAGGTATATGGCCGCAGCCTAAGGGACATATGGACTTAAGAAGTAAGACAGCTGCCATGATGTTACTATGCTTGATCCTGGTAGTTAGCAGATGTGAGTTGCTTGTGAGAAAAGTAAGTTGAGAAGGTCAGGAATACAGTTAGGAAGGATGTGAAAGGATGTTCTGGGCAAGATGTGACAAAAGGGGGCCATAATTCAGGGAAGATGATAAGAAAAAAAAACAAGGGGTTATAATAAGGAGAATTTGAGGAATGAACTTTATATTGTCAGGGATTGTTAGAAGTCTGAAATCAGCGTAAGTAAAATCAGCTTCTGATAGTTTGATTTTGTTCACTGTACTACATATATACAATGTATCTTTTATGTCTTTTTCCTCATCACTTACTGCTAGCTCTGAGCCCAGTAGTTTGTATGAGCAGTTAAGATATTTGGCACCAATGTTCATCATTTTATAGTTGCTCACACTGAATATCATCAGCCATTTTTGATGCCCACTTCCCTTATGGGCAGGGATCTTTGAGCTCTGGAGCCTTGGAGCTCTTTGCAGACCCTTATCATTTTTACCACTCAATTGTAACAATTTAGCAAACGTGGCTATTCCACTAGCCGTGCCTGATTCCAGATCATTTATAAATATGTTAAAAAGCACCAGTCCCAGGACAGAACCCCAGAGGACCCCACTAGTTACAGCCCTCCATTGTGAGAAATGTCAATTTACTCCAACTTTGTTTTCTATTCTTTAGCCAACTGCTTATCCATAACAGAACCTGCCCTTTTATTTCATGGCTTTTAAGCTTACTGAGAAGTTTTTGATGAGGGACTTTGATGAGGGCTTCTTGAACACTTAAGTAGATTATGGCTTGTCCTTATTCACATTTATTAACACCCTTCAAAAACTCCAGTAGATTAGTTAGACAGACCTTCCCTTAGGGAAGCCATGTTGGGTATCTTCCAAATGTTTGGTAATTTTATCTTTAATAGCAGTTTCCACTATTTTCCCAACAGGCCTATAATTACCTGGATCTCCCTGCGAACCCTTTTTAAAAATTGGAGTTATGTTGGCCACCTTCCAGTTCTCAACTACAGAGGCTGAGTGTAGACACAGGTTGTGTACTTTAGTTAGGAGGTCCACAACCTCAACTTTAAGCTCCTTAATAACCTTTGGGTGGATGCCATTAGGGCCTGGTGATTTGTTGATTTCCAATTTATCAGTCAGGCCTACCATTTCTTCTCTTATCACCACTATTTGGCTCAGTTCATCTGATTCCCTTCCTGAGAACAGGAGCTCAGGCTCAGATATCTGCCCGAATTTTTCTCCTGTGAAGATGGAGACAAAGAATTTGTTCTGCTTCTCTGCAGTTCTTTTCTTTTCTTAGCCCACCTTTGATGCCTTCATCCAAGAGGCCAATGGCTTCCCTGGCTGGCTTCCTGCTTCTAATATATTTGAAGAACCTTTTATCTGTCTTCACCATTTTGGCAATATGCTTCTCAGATTTTATTTTTGTCTCCCTATCTCTTTGCATTTCTTTTGCCAGAGTTTATGCTTCTTTTTGTTTTCATTAGGACAGATCTTTCACTTCCTAAATATTCTTTCTTAGCCACTTTGGGGCCACTTTCCTAATTTTAGGAATATATTGGGACTAAGCCTCTATTATTGTGGTTTTAAACAACAGCCAAGCTTTCTGGAGTGAGTTTGCTCTTTTGAGTTTCCTTTTCACTAGTCTCTTCAATTTTGAGAAGTCCCTTTTCTTGTAGTCAAATATAACTGTGATGGACTTGCTATGTAGGTTATCACTTCTTTAGATGTTGAATTTTCGTGCATTATGGTCACTATTCCTAATCAGTTCAACTGCATGTATTTCTCTCATCAAATTCTGGGTACTACCCAAGAGCAAGTCTAGTATTGAAGAACCAGTCAACCCTTGATCAAATACTGGGGCAATGAACAGCAAGCAGAGAATTCACAGACTCCGTGCCTGGTGATGTGAGTGGATGATGGGCTAGGAAAAAATGTACAGGGCAAGGTTAAAGAAAGAAGTGGAAAGCAACTGTTAAGGTGGGTGGACAATAGCAGGCATTATAGGGCCATCCTTGGAAGAAGCAGAGATTCCAAGTCTGTCCATCGCACCTAAATTATGTCAGTTAGGGAGCAAATCCCACTAGAAAAGTGCAGATCACTACAATTAACCAATTCCACCAGTTGGAGCTCAGGGCGAAGCAACACCTGCCGCAGAGAAATCGACAAAAGTGGTGACGTTGCCTCCACAGCGCCTGCGCTGGCCAGGTAGCCCCTCCCCCAGGACTGAGCCGTCAGCCAAGAGCAGCCGAGAGGCGGGGCTTCCAGAAGCCGGGGTCCCGGTAGCGCTGCTGTTGCACGTAATTTTCTTTAGATTTTTGCACCCCGGATACGGCTGGAGAAATGGCGGGAACCGATCTAAGCTCGACGGGGCTGGACCTAGAGAAGCTACGCATGGCGGGCGCCGGTCTGGCGTTGGCTGTGCTCACCAGCGGCGGCGACGCGCAAGGTCAGTGAAAAAGAGGACCAGTCCCCTGCTTCCCTTCAGTCGAGCGGGCTCAAAGACGCCGGGTGGGGGTGTGCTATGTCACGCGCTGCCAGCTGGAATGTGCAAATGAGCACGGCTAAGAACTGAGCGGGAGCGGGACTGCCAGCTAGGCTTGAGCAGTGGAACCCCTGCGCTACGGAGGCGAAGCATCTTTGTAATCGATATCAGAGACCCCGATCGAAAACCCTAAGCAAGCCCGCCCTCGAGGGCCCGTTCCAGAAATCGTCCTTCGTCGGCGAGCTCCTGCCCCGCCTCCGTCCCAAAGTCCGGTTTTATGAGGTGCCGCAAAAGGGCGCCTCGGGGGTTGGCGGAGGGCGCCGCTCTCTGCCGCGTCTGCCCTCATCGTGCGTGGGGCGGAGGTTAGCGGTGCATTATTCAAACCTGACGGGCTAAGACATTCCCCTTTGGAACAGACTATGACAACAGTATCCTCGAGTCTGATTTGACGCAAGCAGCTTCTGCACATTCGCAGAAGAGAAGGGGATTTCCTCCATGATGAGCCAATGACATTTTCCTATCCCACGTTCAGATTTTTAGGGCTTCCAGAACTGGGCTGCAAAAATTCAGACGAGGACTAGGTGATAGCAAAGAGATGGAGATGAGGCTCTTCTGCTCTTAGTGGTCGTCCGGATTTTTGCAACCCTAGATCTCGTATCCCTGCATTGCACTTCAACCAGAACATGAATCGATTACGTGCTTGTACTTGTTCATCCCCACCATGTCTGCTTAATAATGCAGCCCTAACATAATATGGCTACAACGAATGTTCGTGCAGAATACTTTGAACATTAAATACAAAGTTGCATCATTCACTTGTATATTAGGCCATAGGGTTTGAGAGGAGAATCAGCAGTAGGGCCACCTGCTTCTTTTAGGTCCAGAATTGGAAAATGGTTTATGGTACAGAGATGTATATATGTTTTGCATGCTAATTTCTGAAATATATTGCAAACTCTTAATTGATACAAGGAGCTTTTCTTGAAGCAGGCCTAGTCATGAGACAACTGGGATATGTCAGTGCAAGTCATTTCATTTCCCATTGATTGCATTTGACCTATAGCATGATTTGGTGGGCTTGGATTAGATCTATTCCTGCCTGAATATCTTGAACAAGTTAGCCTGTTGATTAATTGTTAAAGCTGGTTATACACAATTTAAAGCTGCATTTGCATTCAGTGGCTATGCTGACTAATGATTTTTTTCTCCTTATAGATTTATCAAGGTCATGGCTGATTTTATATTTAGTAGTCCTGCCATGATTGTTATGGAAATTGATTAGAAATAGACAAATAGCATTTATTTCCAGATCAAGGCTCTTAGTATTGACAGACTGCCTTTGAATCTACATTGAATACACAGGTGAAACTCGAAAAATTAGAATATCGTGCAAATGTTCATTTATGTCAGTATGACAACTCAAAAGGTGAAACCAATATATGAGATAGGCGCATTACATGCAAAGCGAGATATGTCAAGCCTTACTTTGGTATAATTGTGATGATTATGGCGTACAGCTTATGAAAACCCCAAATTCACAATCTCAGAAAATTAGAATATTACATGACATCAATAACACAAGGATTGGAAATAGAACAATATCGGACCTCTGCAAAGTATAAGCATGCATATGTACTCAGTACTTGGTTTGGGCCCCTTTTGCAGCAATGACTGCTGCAATGCGGCGTGGCATGGATGCTATCAGCCTGTGGCACTGCTGAGGTGTTATGGAAGACCAGGATGCTTCAATAGCGGCCTTCAGCTCCGCTGCATTGTTCGGTCTCGTGTCCCTCATCTTTCTTTTGGCAATGCCCCATAGATTCTCTATGGGGTTCAGGTCAGGCGAGTTTGCTGGCCAATCAAGCACAGTAATCCCATGGTCATTGAACCAGGTTTTGGTACTTTTGGCAGTGTGGGCAGGTGCCAAGTCCTGCTGGAAAATGAAGTCAGCATCCCCATAAAGCTCGTCTGCGGAAGGAAGCATGAAGTGCTCCAAAATCTCCTGGTAGACGGCTGTGTTGACCCTGGACTTAATGAAGCACAGTGGACCAACACCAGCAGATGACATGGCTCCCCAGATCAACACAGACTGTGGAAACTTCACACTGGACTTCAAGCATCGTGCATTGTGTGCCTCTCCATTCTTTCTCCAGACTCTGGGTCCTTGGTTCCCAAATGAGATGCAAAAGTTGCTGTCATCAGAAAAGAGGACTTTGGACCACTGGGCAACAGACCAGTTCTTTTTTTCTGTAGCCCAGGTAAGACGCTTCTGACGTTGTTTGTTGTTCAGGAGCGGCTTGACAAGAGGAATACGACATTTGAAGCCCATGTCCAGGATCCGTCTGTGTGTGGTGGCTCTTGATGCACTAACTCCAGCCTCAGTCCACTCCTTGTGAAAGTCCCCAACACTTTGGAATGGCCTTTTCCTGACAATCCTCTCCAGGCTGCGGTCATCCCTGCTGCTTGTGCACCTTTTTCTACCACACTTTTCCCTTCCACATAACCTTCTATTGATGTGCTTTGATACAGCACTTTGGGAACATCCAACTTCTTTTGCAATTACCTTCTGGGGCTTTCCCTCCTTATGGAGGGTGTCAATGATGGTTTTCTGCACAACTGTCAGGTCAGCAGTCTTTCCCATGCTTGTGATTCCTACTGAACCAGCCTGAGAGACCCTTTAAAGGCTCAGGAACCCTTTGCAGGTGTTATGGATTCATTAGCTGATTAGAGTGGGACACTTTGAGCCTAGAATATTGAACCTTTTCACACTATTCTAATTTTCTGAGATTGTGAATTTGGGGTTTTCATAAGCTGTACACCATAATCATCACAATTATACCAAAGTAAGGCTTGACATATCTCGCTTTGCATGTAATGCGTCTATCTCATATATTGGTTTCACCTTTTGAGTTGCCATACTGACATAAATGAACATTTGCACAATATTCTAATTTTTCGAGTTTCACCTGTATAGTGAATCTGTGTAACATCGTTGCAGGCCTGTAATAAATTTCTTCTTGATAGCAAGAAATTCTTCCATTTTAAAAAGCAGAAAGGAAGATATTATTTAATTATCTATGGCAAAAAAAGAGATATAAATTCGAAAAATATCACTGTTCTTTTGCGAGTAATAGACTGTCAAATGGTTAATTTAAATACTGTACTTGTTATGACTTACAAACTCACACAGGTCAAGGAAAATTGAAAATAAGACTGCATACTCAGCTGGATTGCTGGCTATTAGCTGAATAATACAATTTTGCTTGATGATATATGTTTTGTTATAGAACTTTTAATACAAAACTTTTACTGTACAGTCAGGACCAGAAATATTGGAACAAGGATGACTGTTTTGGCATTTGGTCTCTGCACACCACCACATTGAAATTGAAAGGAAACATACCCAGATGGGAGCAAAGTCAGGACTTTCAGCTGTAATTCAAGGGGTTTGACAAAAGTGGGGCACTAACCATTCAGAAAGTACAGCCAGTGGCATGCCCCTCCCCCCCTTCGTTGGTGGCTCATAAGTAATGGAACAAACCAACATCATTACAAACATAAGGATCGCCTTTAATACCTGGATGAAAATCCTTTGCAGTCAATGACTGCCTGAAGTCTGGAACCCATGGACATGACCAGATGCTGAGTTTCCTCCCTCGAGATGCTTTCCCAGGCCTTTACTGCAGCTGCCTTCAACTACTGTTTGTTTGTGGCTCTTTCTGCCTTCAGTCTTGTCTTCAGTAAGTGAAAAGCATGCTCTCTTGGGTTGAGATCAGGTGATCTGGCCAAGGTGACTTGGCCATTGAAGAACATCCCACTTCTTTGCCTTGAGAAACTCTTGGGTAGCCTTTGCTGTATGTTTTGGATCATTATCCATCTGCAATATGAAGCGGCGTCCTATCAGTTTGGCAGCATTTGGCTGAATCTGAGCAGAAAGTATAGTCCTATACACTTCACAATTCATCCTGCTGCTTTTATCAGCAGTCAGGTCATCAAAAAACGCCAGTGATCTGCTTCCATTGGCAGCCATACATGTCCATGCCATAACACTGCCTCCACCATGTTTGACAGATGATGTGGTATGCTTTGGATCATGAGCTGTTCTTTTCCTTCTCCATATTTTTCTCTTCCCATCATTCTGGTGCAAGTTAATCTTGGTTTCATCAGTCCAAAGAATCTTATTCCAGAACTGGGCAGGCTTTTTTAGGTGTTTGCTGGCAAAGTCTAATTTGGCCTTTCTGTTCTTGAGCATTACCAGTGGTTTGCACCTTGTTGTGCAGCCTCTGTATTTACATTCATAAAGCCGTGTCTTGACTAGATGTTGACAATGACATACATACCTCCTTAAGAGTGTTCTTGACCTGGCTAGATGTTGTGAAATGGTTCTTCTTCACCATGAGCAGAATTCTGCGGTCATCCACTTTAGTTGTCTTCTGTGGTCTTCCAGGTCTTTTGCTGTTGCTGAGCTTGCCAGTTAATTTCTTCTTTTTCAGGATGTTCCAGACTGTTGTATTGGCTACTCCCAATGTTTTTGCTATCTCTCTGATGGGTTTATTTTGTTTTCTCAGCCTAATGATGGCCTCCTTCACTTGCATGGACACCTCTTTGGACCTCATGTTGAGAGTTCCAGTGAACAGCTACCAAATGCAAATGTAACACCTCCAGGCCTTTTATCTGCTTGATTGGTCATGGGGTACCCAGGAAACAGGCCATACCTGGCCATGCAGCTGCTTGTCAGCCATTTGTTCCATTACTTATGAGCCACCAACAATGGGGGTATGTGTATGCCACTGGCTGTACTTCCTGAATGGTTAGTGCCCCACTTTTGTCAGCCTTGAACTACAGCTGAAAGTCCTGATTTCACTCCCATCTGGGTATGCTTCCTTTCAACCTCAATGTGGTGGTGTATAGAGGCCAAATGCCAAAACAGTTATCCTTGTTCCAATATTTCTGGTCCTGACCGTATTTTAAAAATGAACCTAACCCCCTTCTAAATTTCCAACTTTATCTTTTTGAGCAGTGTGATAGTTTAAATCAACAGTGGAATATAGAAAGTTGAAAGAAACATTCTAGTATCAGGCAAGAAACCAGGAGACCATGAGCTCTAGTCTTGCTTGGCACAAAGACAGCTGGGTGACCTTGGGCCAGTCACTTTCTCTCAGCCTTAGGAAGGAGGCAATGGCAAACTACTTCTGAAAAACCTGGCTAAAAAAACTGCAGGGACCTGTCCAGGCAGTCTTTGAGAATCGGACACAATTGAACAGATTAAAAAAAAAAGGCAGAATCAGGATAATTGTAACAAACTTTCATTCCTGGATCTTGTCTTTTTCTCAAATGAGTCCTAGAAAATGGAATTTGATGGATACACATACTGTGTGTGTGTGTTTTATTCTAGCACAGCTGTTACTCTTACACAACCTTCACTTTGACCTTTTTTTCTACTATGTAATCTCTCTCCTCATTTTTAATGAAACAATCTGTCCAATTTAGAATGAAAATTGTTGTAACAGATGTTGCTTGCAAAGTACTGTGCTATGAATTATAGCAGCTTAATCTTTTTTGTTACTTATTATTTCAGGATAACAAGCTGAAGTGGCATACAGGCTATATAAACAATGTAAAATCTCAGTTTTGTGGACTAACTGGGGAAGAGGTGTTTTTTGAAGCCAAGTATCTGTAATTTATATTTGTATAAATGTATATATTACATTACTCACTCTCTCTCTCTCTCTGGAATGAATGAATGAACGAATGTATATGTATGTGTGTGTGTGTGTTTGTGTGTGTGTGTATATATATTGCAATTGATAAATTCTATTTATATTTTCAACATGTATGCAATTATGCAACTGATATAATTCACGTCAATTAGCTGGCTGCTTTAGAAACAATACTTTGTCCAATTATTTGGGATGAAGTCCAAGCTACAACTTTGTCCATTCCATCCAAAGGTCGCTTAACTAAGTAAAATTGAAGTTTTACCGCACTTGGAAATAAGACACAGTAAATATTATTTTAAAATCAGTGAAAAAACTTCTAGGATTCCTCCCATAGGTCAGTCAGTGATGGAGATGGGAAGAAATTGAAGAGAATCTGGTTGAGCAATCTTCTTTAGTAGCTGTTGCCTCCCTTGGTTCCTCTCTCCTCAAGGCTACTCCCCACAGAATAATAGGTGGAAACAGGCCTGGGGATAGGGAAAACCTTTGAAACAATTTCCCTTTTACCAGTGGAATAAATGTAATGTTTCAAGAAATTGTTCAGAATTATTGCTGGGTGATGTCCCCTTGTTCCCCTTATTTTCTCCCTTTCCCTTTGTATGACATGCTTCCTGATTTCTGTTGTTGACATTTTTTCCGTATTACGTGGAAATGTTCTAGTGTTAAGAACAACCAGCTATTGAGCTGGAAACAGCAATCTACTTCAGAGGAAATCTCCTAACTTAAACCAGTCAAGGATATAATTGTATACCATGGGTTGCACTATTTTAATATTATATGTTGCTCTTTCAAACAACATGTGTTTTGACTGAATTATGTTTGCAATTTTGTCTATTCCATTGGAGTTTGTGACAGATTGTGGCAGGAGATAAGAATGTAACAAGTCTCTTCCAAATCATCTACTCCCATTCTGTACCATTCTTTTATCGTTTGGTTTTATTTATTCATTTTTGAAGTTTCAGCCCAGAAATAGGCTCTGGGTAAGTTATAGTTTAAATCAAATGCAAAGCTAAGTAGAAAAACAACAACAGCCTATTTAAAACGAAACAAATAAAGGACTTGCCTAATTCTCTTGGGGGGAGGCTCCACAACTGTTTGACCACTGTAGGGAAATATTTGTCCTGCCTACCCACCAACAGACCTGATATTCAGTGTGGGACATACACAGGGGTTTCTGAACCAATACGTTTGCATAAATTAAGGTCCTAGGGCAAATGCAGCTCCTCAAAACCTAGGATACAACTCAAGAGCCTCTCCAGAAGTTACTATTGGTTTGTAATTTGCAGTATAACAAAAGGGGAAAATTTTAAGTTTTTGGGAGTAATCATTAACTGTGATTTGAATAAAATGACTTTAATTTTAATTTAATCTGTTCATCAAAGTCTCTTCCACTTCTTTGCCTTGTCCTGCTCACTTCTTTTCGTGACATGGTAGTCAAAGATCAAATATGATCTTTGCCTTGTAAAAGACTGTGTACCTTATCTTCAGTTCAAGATTGAGTGAAAGGAAGTAACATTTCAGTTACCTTGACCCCGGACACCCTCTGGGTAGCCAGAATATAGCCTTTCAAATGTTGAAATAAAATACTATCAGTGTTCTAGCTAGAAAGGGATTGAAGTAAGATCTATCTTCTCTAAGACGAAATGCAAGTGGTACAGCAATGAAAATTACATAAATGTACTCCGTCACAGAATCTGACTGAAGCTTCTGGAGCATTGCTGGTTTCAGAAAGCTGTTAGGTTTTAATCCTAGATCCAAGTGTGTAACTCCATGTAGAACAGGCTATTCACTCAGTCTTGCCTGCAATGATTCCATCTTGCCTGAGCTGAGTTACAAATTGTTCATTCACATCTAAACCTTCACTGTGTCTTGAAAATTGTTCAGGACTTCTGTGGTCTCCTTGGCAGAGAAAGATAAAGAGAGCTGAGTATAGTCAGTGTAGTTGTTAGACCTGATTTAACTCCCAAATGCCTTATGGCCAAGTAGAGGATAACATGAAAACCTCTGTTCTAATGGCCGCCAGCTCCACTATCTGGTGCCATCTAGCCGAATAATTTCAGAACCAATGCAAAAATGTGAAGAAAGCAGAACATGAAACTCGCATGCAACCTACCCACATGAGCTTTAACTTCATTGTAACAAAGAACTAAAAAAACAGAAGCAGCAGGTAGGCAGCTGTCAGAGGCTATTATAGGTAGAAGAAGAAGCAGAGCAGAGGTCATAGTTACTTTTCAAACCCATTCTGTGTGCTTGTTAACACCTAACTTTCCTCTAGCCATTTACCCCTACATGATTTAATCCAATTTAAGCCAGTAGTAGTAAGGACATTGTAGTTCCTGCTGCCTTACTGGCTAGACTGGCTAGGGAAAAAAAGCAATCCAATCATAAACCCTAAAACAAAAATCCAGTTATAGTGTTCAGAAGAGCAGGAACGTTTGAAACAACACTGTTCAAACAACTACAATTTTGTTTTGAGATTGAAACCCAGTGTGCTTTATTCTGCGCTTGAAACAAAACTCTGTTAATTTTGTTTTTAGAGAACACTCTACATAGTTCTGAGGTTAAAATATTTTGCACCCCTCTTTTAATACCCTAAAAGTGTGCCACATTCAGTGGTATGGAATATAGCTCATCCACTGAAGCTCTTTCTGCCCCAGGCACTGGCCTAAAACTATATTGAAAGGATGAGGGCCTTGTATGGAAGAGAAATACTGGGGTGTTTAATAGTTATGGAAGGTGGTAGAATCCAGTAGTCTTACAATATTTCAGGGGAACTGAAACATAGCTTTTCCTCAAGGAAGAGTTTTCTGTTTCTCTCATTCAGCTGGCTACTTTGTTTGCTAAATGAGATGGGCAAAATTCCACTAAATAAATGGTTGACCTTCCATGTTTAGAATGAAGAAGGTAAAATAATGAAAACTGGACAAATAGCTACCCTCTTCTTGAACCTGTTCTCACCTGAGTGTGAAGTCATAACAGAACCAAGCAATTTATATTAGCAAAATATTTAGTACAGCGGTAACAGTGAGTAGTGTTGAAAACTCTTCCTCTTCCATGATCCCAAATGTCATGGCTCCTTTCCAGCTCAATATAACTTTACTGAAAACACTATCTATGTAATGGTGGAAGTGAAGAATATGTACTTCACTGAGATAACCATCAGTGAGTAAACCTCTTGGCTGTGTTCTGCTAGATTTGTCCCAAGTTTTCCTTCATGAGTGCTTCAGCTGTCTAATGAAGATTTTTAGGAAATCAAAGAACTTCAGCTGTACGCAGTAGAAAAGAGTGCTCCAGAATAATTTTTTTTACAGTCCAGATCATTTCAGTTCCACAGCCCAACCAAGGATTTCACAGAATCACCAGGTATAAGTAACTAGAAAATCTCCCAGAGTACTTAGTACCATCTAAGTGTTGTGGAAGGACCGTCTGAATAGATTCCTTCATTTTTGATAGAAATTTAAATTCACAGTAAATCTAATTCTGTTGTTCCATGACAGAATGCTTCCATCAAAAAGTGAATTGAGAGTAAGCTTATCTGTGTGTTTAGATGTCAATTGAGGCAGAGCCATGGAGGCCATGAAATCCAGGAGCTTTTCCTGCTAAAAGGGTTGCCTCTGGACCACTGTTGAATATCCCCAGCATACTCATTTTGGAATAAGATAAGACCACTTTCAAGGCCACCTTCCCAGCTCAAGGCAGGGAAACTGGTAGCAGGGTGGACCGTGAGCCAACAGAATCCTAATTCTGTCCTACAGTAGGTATATGTGATGGAATGGAATTGTGGAGGCCAGACTCAGGGAGGAAAACATGTTCTTTCATCTCCTGAGGAGCAGGGGAGAGATAAGAGGATGAGGCTGGCACCTCCCTGAGGAATTCACTATGTTGTGACTGGCATTACTTGGGAGCTGAGTTTCAGTCTGGGAAGATTCTTGCTGGAGGTTGTAGCTAATAAACATTGCTGGACTGAATTTACATGGTCTCCTGGAGTTCCTTGGGCTAGGCCTGACATCAATCTTCCCAGACTCAAACCCAGCTCCCAAGTAACACCAGTCACAACATAGTGAATTCCTCAGGGAGGTGCCAGCCTCATCCTCTTATCTCCTCCCGTCTGGCCTCCACAATTCCATTCCATCACATCATGATGTCAGGCCTAGCCCAAGGAACTCCAGGAGACCATGTAAATTCAGTCCAGCTTAGTTTGTGTAAAAACTAAGACCTTCTAAGTAGTTAAATTCTCATTGTAGAAGAAAACTTAGAATAGAAAAAAAGCTCATGGTATAATCTGTACATTTAAATGTAATATGTTGAAGAATCTAAGGCAGTCCTTATGACAGCTGCATAAGCAGCATGCTTTTTAGTAATACTCCTTTATGTATGCTTACTATTTTGAGATCACACTTAACAACATAACAAGATATGACTCAGTGTGACAAGTTAGTTAGATATCTAGGATTTGTTCCATTCATAAGCCCCAATCTTAGCATGGTTCACCAGCCAAGAAATGCTATTTGTTACGTGCTTTACACGGAGAATGTAAGAATGTTTAACCTAAGGGCACTGGCACAGGGATCAAAGACAAGAAAGCAATTTGTACCTGTATCCCAAATAGAATTTCTCATCTCTGCTAAAGTTACTGTGGTGTCAGACAGGATTGGGTTGGAAAGCAGTAGACTTATTACCCAGCAATATAGAATATAGATGGTTTTCCACATACAATTAGAATCTGATGGGTTTGATTTCATGAAAAAGAGATAAATTGTTTCTTCTGCATATAGAAAAATCCCTTGTAGTAAAAATCCCATCTAGCCTATAATATAGTAGTTAAAAGTGTTGGATTACCAGTGGGGGACCTGAATTCTGGTCTTCCCTTCAGCACAAAAACCTATGTGGTGACTTTGGGCCAGTCACTCTCTCTTAGCCCTAGACTGGGCAATTGAAAACTATTCTAGAAGAAGGTAGTGGTAAACCACTTCCAAGAATATTGCTAAGAAAACTACATGGACCTAGCTATGTAGTCACCAGAGTCAAGACTGACTCAAACACTGTAATGACAGTAACTGATTCATTTGTGTACAAGCTTTGCTGCTCTGCCAACAGCAAGATATTGATATTTATTGAATTGCATTTTTCTTGTGCACCACCTTGAGAAGACTTTGCATTCTCAAAGGCTTTGCATTTAAACTGAAAATATTTTTAAACTATGCTTTTACAGCTTCTTGGAAGAGTGTTTAAAATACAAGTAAAAACACAAGTAACAAACAGTCCAGTCAAATAGCATGGAGAAAAGTGACAGTCCATTTTAAGTACTGTAGCTTGTGTCTTTTTGAAGAGCAGAAGTATGTATTAGGGGAATCACATCTCACCCTGAGGAATGCCAAAATAAGCCTTGTACTTGTCATTTTGTGTGTGTGTGTATGTATGTATATATATACATACACACACACATCTCTGCTGTCATCTAGATTCCTTTGCTAACTTATGTTGCTGTAGCTTTCTCCAATCTGGTGCCCTTCAAATGTATTTAACTATAATTTGCAGATAAACTCTTCTGGAAGACCCCAAATTGAGGAAATGTGTCCCAAATGGTAAAGAACGAAATGGAGATGAAAGAAAAAAAGAAGCAGGATATGAAACAATATGAATTATAGAAAGCAGAGGGAGTTGGAAACTAAAAAAGAAAATATTTTTAAAAATGTAGAGAAGGAAATGAGCAATGGAGAATAATGAGATTAATGTTTCTGAGGTAGAATCTGTGCAGTATAACGCATACTATCCTACTACTAGCCTATTCCTGTTCGACTCCCCTTCCACTTATCCTAGTTCATATAACTGTATCTTTCACTATATCTCTAGATGAGAGAAAGAGTCTGAGATTCTTTTGATCAAGGTCAAGTAAGAATCAGTAGCAAAATGTATGTAAAAGGAACCACCCACATCCTGCAGATGTGTGGTTCATTATTTTGTTAAGGAAAACGGTCCTTTTAGAGGACTTGTCCATTTAAACTTCCTGCTTTCTAATAAGCCTTTCCTTCTCAGATAAATGAGAGTGTAGTGAATGTGGGGAAATTCCATTTCAGGAAGTTCAGACTCTGAAAGAGTTACAGGGAGGGGAGGAGGGCTTGGAGACACTTCCTGGGAATCTGCAGGGGTTCAAGCCACCACATCCTGTGTGTTGTGTGCAGCACATTATGGAAGGGAAAAGGCAAGAGTTCAAATTTCTCTGCCCAGGAAAAAACATACAGGTAGTCCCTGGGTTAAGAACGTCCAGGTTACAGACGACCCATAATTAAGAATAGAGTCTACTGTAGCAAAATTCGAGTTAAATACACAATGGTTCAAGTTCATTACATAATACCACTTATACATATTATACAATAATACTGTTCTGGCTTACATGCAAATTTGACTTAAGGACAGACCTTGGGAACAGAACTCGTTCTTAAACTGGGGACTACCTGTAATCAGTGGAACTGAATTGTGTGATATCAGGGTCAGAAATTGAGACAATACCAAATAAATGTTTATAATTACATAAGGTAATAAACTGATAATCCACAACAAATCACAGCCACTTATTCATCCGATAACTTTAAGCCGTTCCTCCTTACATTAGCCCTACCCAACATTACTAATTTCATTATTAGAGGTAGTAAGAGCCTTCCTTGAAAAGCTAGGCTTTTTCTAATAATAAATTTGATGCACTTGGAGCTCTTATGAACGTAGGGCTACCAGATCTGGATTAAAATATCCAGATGACCTTGAGATGGCAACAAAGAGATACAGAAAGCCCTGAAGTCTTTGTTACCATAAGTGGTTGTCTGGATTTTTGCAGCTCGAATCTGATAGTCCTAATGAAAGATAATATTTAGACAGCAAGTTTCACTGTTATGCAGATGAATTAAGAAATAGCATGTGATGTTCTTTGATATTATATTATGCATCTTGATTTCACTTACATCATGGCTAGGTCCAATATTAATGGTATCTGAGTTGCAAATGGTATCTTTTTCATCATTGTATCTCTGCCACCTGTTCTGAATATTGTTTTCATTCCAGTTAAGAAATCTCTGCACATGGCATGGGTAGAAGGAAAAACTTTCTCTTAGCAATGACTAATTTTTTTAAAAAAAATGAAAGTTGGATCTGTTTCTCTGAACTTTTAATTTTTTGGGGGGGTGAATTTCTTTTAGGGTTTATTTTCTCTTTTCCCTCAAATTCTCCCAAATGGAAGAAGTAGGCAACAGATTTTTGGCATTTTCTTTTAGCAGCTAAACATAAATAAAACCATACCTATATGATTAATGTCAAGCAAGTATTTTACTCATAAAGGTCCCATGCTGTGCAATTTCTGTGGAATTTCATGTGTACTGTTTTATACCTTTCCCAACTATATTTTTGACTTCATTTTTCTGTGCATAAAGTTTTCTTCCCAAGGAATTTTAACTCATTACTAACATAAGACAGTAGAAGTGCTACCTTGTACATGCATAAGAAGGCAATTCTTTCACTTATTCAGAAGTGTGAGGGTATTCAGTGTGGGTTATTCCTTGCTATGTTGAAGTTTGTATACTGCCTCTGTTCAGCTACAGTGAAGTGCAAATTCCCTGTGCAGTATCTAGTAAAAAAATAAGCAGGAATGTTTTTACAGCACTGTTATGTGCTAACCTTCCCCAACTTATCATCTTCTAGTGCCTTGAGTTTATTTCTGGGAATTCTAACTGCAACACATTTGGAGAATACTAGTTTTGGGTTGGCTGTTTTTTTTTTTTGTTTTTTTTTTTTTTGTTTTTTTGGCAAAACTAGCTATGGTGCAGAATACTGCACCAGTTTGTCTGAGACCTGGGCCATAGCTTACCTTGTGTTCCATCTTTCTAGGTATGAATGCTGCTGTTCGAGCTGTAACTCGCATGGGAATATATATTGGAGCTAAAGTGTTCCTGATCTATGAGGTTCACATTTTTTATCCATCATCAAAATGTTTTTTCCCCTATGTTGTGCATGTGTTTATAGTCCTTTTAGATTGCTGTAGGCATCTGGGAAACTGTAAGGGTATAAAAACAGAAGTGCTTATACAAATATCTTTACAGTGGTGCAGAAGTTGAATAATTCTAACATACCTTTCAATATAACCTTAGGAAACTTTAAAAAAAATTAAGAGAGTTAAGAAAAATTTGAGGAAGGTCATTGACGAGTTAAATAGAAAAGAATGTTTTCAGCCTTTTGATAACAGCTAACTGTAAATGCAGAATAAATTCTGCTTTTAGTGTAAATTATTGAGGTAGTTTTGGCAGAGGCGGGACTCAAACTAAGTTCAGCTAAATGGGTAAGGAACTTACGGCCCTGCAAATGCTGTAGGATTTCAATTTGAATTCCCGTCAGATCCAAACAACATGTCCACTGGGGCACAGATTCCCTGTTTCTGATAACAGGGTACTTGTTTTCTGAGCTGCTTTTACTTCCAGACTATTTTTTTCCATGACTTGAAGCTAGCCTCACAAGAAATTCTGTTGTAGTATTGTAAAAACATTTGCTTCCAACAATCAAGATGCTGTATTGCCACATTGGGCTAACTTTGCTGTATCATATTGGATATTTTTTCTTGATAATATATGTTATTATATTATTTTATGTTTTTAATTTAAGACCTTTTCCATGTGTCAGTCTTTGCATGATTGTGATTTTATGAAGAGCAGTTAAATGGAATGCATGTGAAGCAAGTTTGGTGATGTGTCCTGCTTTACATTTTGCTTCTTGTAGCCATCTGCAGTAAATCTGAACAAGAGGGTAAGACCAGGGACATTGGGATATACTTCAAAATGCTGCAAATTAACTTTAATATACTACAAGTTAAGTTTAATAAAGTTGCAAGATTTCTTGGTAGTACAGGAGTGGTGTTTTTGCATCACGTTCTTTTTTCTTCTCAGGGTTATGAGGGACTAGTGGAAGGAGGAGAAAATATCAAACAAGCAAACTGGCTCAGTGTATCCAATATTATTCAGTTGGTAAGGCTAATCTTTCCTGACTTCTTACTCTGAAACTAGATTGGTCTCATGTTCATTTCTGTTGTGGCTACATAAGCCTTCTATGGTATAGAACTCTGACTTAACTCTGAGTAATTTGGTTTAAATGTAAGTTTCTGAATTTGAGTGATGATTGATTCCCATTTTCAGGAAGAACTGAAATTGCATACTGTACTAGAACATACTCAGTGGACTCTGTCTTCCTATCTGCTGTGCCGGTACTCAGTGCTTATTAATCGGATCACTATGAGCTGCCTCAACTCTCATGCCTTCCTTTGTCTTCTATTAATAGCAATGGTGCCTTCAAATTTTACTGAACAAGACATGAGTCACTTTTCTTCTTAAAGTTTCCATGTTATTAGGAAGAAATAAGAATCTATTCAAGGAAGAGTGTACAGTACTTTACATGAATTCAGTACAAGATAAACAGATATAGTTCAACCAATTAAATCGCAGAGTAGTAAAACCTTGTATGCTGCTAAGCATTGGAATATTGTGACTCTTGGGCTTCTGGATGGCAAACTTTTATTAGCTAGCAATGCCCATAATTGTGAACCAGGAATCATGGCTTGAATAACATGGTGTGACTAAGTAGGATACTGGCATACACAGCCCTTTCAATCATCCATTCACATGACCAGGTAAAGGGAATTAATGGATTATTCAACCCAAAAAGACAGAAATTGTAAGCCAACAACAAACACTGTCTTAAAGCTGGTTTACAATCCTGATTTGTATAGACAATCTCCCTCCCCAAGATCCATAATTCAGATGTAACAGAAAACTATCTCACTTTGTCATCTGTTTATTCTTTCAGACAAAAAGACTAAGGAGTAAAGGGACTTCAGACACTGATATGCCACCTGTTCTTATACCTTATTAAGTTAGGATCCTTAAGTTATTGTTACATGTAACCATGGCTATTGAATAAATTCATTCTAGACTAGTAATGTCTGTCCAAGCTAATAGAAGTTCTTCAAGAACTCAGGTAGAGAGCTTTTCCAGCCTTGCTATCCGGGAAGATCCTGGTAATGAACTGAGTCTAGCAGGGCTCCTTCCTGAATGAAATTCTTCATGTAAACTTTGCTGCAGTTTATGTAGAAAATTTTCCTAGGGAGATTAGCAGTGTCTTCCTTTGAGATGGAAGGAAGGAATCCAGTCAGATAAATGTCCTAGTTGATTGGTTTCGGGTCTTTCCTGCCTGATATATCCCACCAATCCAGATCTCCTGAGCAGATGTGATACATAGCTCCTCCTCGTCCAGCCTTCAGAGCAGTCTGTTTGATCCTTCTGACTCTCTTGCATGTTTACTTCTTTATTTTCCTCTTTATGATTTCTCTTTTGCCCCACTTTTGGGAAGGGTTGAGCTTGTTGCATAGCAAGAGCAATTATATTAGGTAGAGAGGATAATAATATTCTTCATCTATCCTTTCAAACAATCCTAAATGATAAGAAATGATTTCTCATGTACTGTAAATTGTTGTATGATGCAGTTCCTCAATTTTGTAAGCTACTGCTGCATTGGCTTTTCACTTTTTTTTCAAATTCAGCCAGGGAAGTTTTATAATAGGTCTTATAGTTTTTTTTATTAGATGCCCCCCCCCCGCCACACACCACATAGGTGTTTAAACAGTACAGGTTAATGACCCATGTCCCCATCCTCACCCTGGTAACCAAATCAGTGTCTTTGTCCTAGTTCAACTTTCCCGAATACATCTGGAACCCTCCAGATATATTGGGACAGCAGCTTCCAGTTACGCTGGCATTCAGCCAGGATCACTGGAAATTCTTGGAATTGCAGTCTCAATACTTTTAAAGAAGATCAATTTAGAAATTGCTGTCATGGTGACTTAGTCCTAAATTTGTGTTCCATCATTGAAAAATGGAAAGGTTTGCCTTTGATGAACATCATGGGATTACTCTTTTTATTAAAAAAAAGTATTAACTACTACCATAGAAGATAAGGGTTGCATTATGCTGGAATTGTTTCTTAGATGGACCTGACTGTCAGAACATCTCTGAAGTAGACCCAGTCAGCTCACTTTAAAAAGTGTTGTTTTTTCCCTTATTCTTAGAGCCTTTCCCAGTTTGACTGGTGTGTTTCCTTTCTGTCAGGTAACATTCTGGTGTTGCATGTCTCTGTAGGATAGTTCCTTTTTTGTCTGCTGTTGATGCAGCTTCTGCTACTAATAAATACAGGCTTGAGCAAGGCTGGCATGTTTATGCCGTGTTTTCTTTTATGTGCCATATAGATTATTCCAAAATGTTATCTAAAGGAGCCCATATAACAGTTGTGCCAGTTTCCTGGATTGCTTTGCACCCCTTTAACTGGTTTTGACAGCAGTCCAATTTAAAAAACAATAACCTTTCTAGCAGCATGCTCCTCCACTCCTGACCTTCTCAGCATATTTCTCTTCAGATTACCAGTATTGTAACAACTTAAATCCATAATTTTTGTGATTTTGGCCCTTATTTGTGTTACAAGTACTAGTCCAAAGCTTTAAATCAGTGGGTGTAGATTTATTATGCTAACCCTCAAAGCAGTTGTCCTTTTCCTGTGCTGAAGGGACAGATGTTCAGAAGATGGTTTTTCTACAGTCATGTTCACAATACGAGGCAGCAGCAGAACCTGCTAAGAAGTTCTTTTGCAGAATAACAAAAAATTGGGTTAATTAAGAAATGCCTCTGATGGGCAGAACAGAAATGGTCAAATGTTAACATAACAGACTCTCAGCTTCTAGTTTCATTGTTCAAGACTACCAAGGCTGACATTACTCAGTGGTACATATCACTGGAGAAATCTTTAGAATTTCCTGTTAACATTCTGAAAGCCATCTGCTTGAGATCTAACAGAGAAACAAATAACTTCCTTGAGAATTTAGCATATTTTCCAGTCAGCTCTCAATGTATTGTTGGCTTGTCAAAATAGTACCTTGTGAGTGATTGCAGATTTTCACCACTCCTGACAATTGATGCTTCACAATCTAGAAAATATAAAAATGAGAAAATGTATGTATTCTTCTTATAACTTCATGGTTTGTGCCTTCTGAAGCAAGAGCATATACCAGCCTAGGTCTGTTTAAATCTAGACCTACAAAGCTTCTTTATTCCTCCTGTGTCCCCTTTTAGAAACTGCCTATATTGGTTTCCTATTGGAACTCATACACTTTCAAAGAACATTTTTTTTCCTATTAATTTCTGGAATCATCCAATTTTTTTATTTATAATTAGGCTTTCCTTTCTGTTTATAGGGTGGCACCATCATTGGCAGTGCCCGCTGCAAACCTTTCACCACACGGGAGGGCCGGCTCCAGGCTGCCTACAACCTGGTACAGCATGGCATCACCAACCTGTGTGTCATTGGAGGCGATGGCAGCCTGACTGGTGCAAATATCTTCCGCACAGAGTGGGGTGGTCTTTTGGAGGAGCTAGTCAAAGCCGGTAGGTGCAAACCTGCTCTCACATCCTGATATCAGTGCCAGACTGTTACCTATGTTTCATGTTATTCTCTCTAAAAGTGAATTTGGATGTTGAGAGCCAACAGACTGGAACCAAACAATGCCTCTAAAGATGAAAGGCGGTATCAACATATTTATTTATTCAACTTATATTGCTTCTTTCAAGCCAGAGAGCATGGAAGATTGCATCAACCCCTCCACCCCCATACATATACACATGCATGCACATAATCTTCCCCTCCACGAGGATTGAGCATATTCAGTAGCTGCTGAAAACATTTGCTAGGAAAAGACAGCTATTCCAGATAGAATATAATCTGAATAAAAATTGGTTGGAAGAATTTATAGTAAGCAAAAGAAGGAAAGGTTCAGTAGCTTGAAGAGGATCATTAATAATGTTGCTAGGAAATCTATTACCTATCTGTCATACAAGCAGCCATATCACATATCAATAACAACAGCAGCACTTGTTTTTATTGTCTTGGTACAATATGTGTTTTGAGAACTGTACCAATAAAAAAAAAGTTTGGAAGTTTTATGTATTAAATATTTAATTTCCACAGTCTCCTCTTCCTGTTCTTAGTTTACCTTCAACAGGGACAATGCAAAGTCTTCTATTTGAGTGGGAAAAATCAGAGGCATGAGTTTAGGACTGCAGGCTTGGGGAAGATCATACTGGACAGCAGCACATGCAAAAAAAAAGGATCTGGATGCCTTGGATCATAAGTTGAATGAGAGCCAACAGTGTGATGCAAGTACAAAAAACACATAGGCAAGCCTAAGCTGCATCAACATATTTCCAGACTCAAGATCAAGAAAAGTCATTGTTCTTCTCTGTTCTGCTTTGGTCAGAGTGCTCTGAGCCTAGGCACAATATTTTAAATTTTAAGTGGTTGGTGACCAACTGGACATCCCCAGAGAAGAACAACCAAGATGACAAGGGACCTAGAAGGAAAAAGAAATGATGAATGGTGGGACACATTAAATATGCTTAATTTGGAAAAGTGTGTGGGGAGACATTGTATTATCTGGAGGGTTGTCATGAAGAAGACTGGCATAATTTTTCAGAATTGTTCTATAACAGGGAAAGAAACTGTAGGCTTCAATTATAAGAAATAAGATTTCAGTTGGATATATGGAAAACATTTCTATGGTGGTAGCTGTTGAACAATAGAACAGACTGTGTCAGGAAATGGTGGATTCTCCTTCCCTGGGGATATTTAAGCAGGCTAGAAGACCAGCTATGTTAGCCCTTCAAGGTAGGCCAAGTCAAGAAACATTCTAGAAATGCTATTGTTGTAGGGTAAAATAACAGAATCGTGAAAGCCACTCAGAAAGCCCTTCTGTACCAAGCAGCATCAAGGCAGGATTATTCTGAGTTTCTGTCCCACTCTTGCTCCAATCTCTAAACTGCGTAATCATTTCTTCAAGTCCCTCCTTAATAGCTTGTTCCTTCCTATCCTCCTTAGCTCCTTGTTCAGGCTTTTCCCAAAGTCAGCTCTAAATTCCTTTACAATATGTCAGGAATGCTGTAGTTTTGGATTCCAACACTAGCCAGGTGATCTTCAATATCCCTTCCAGCCCTATGATTTTATGATTGCTTTTGTAAAAGTTCCTCACTTTTAAGAGCATTGCATCTTTATCTGAATCTTTTTTATAGATAATTGCACCCCTCTTTGTACTTTTGTACCATAATACATATCATAGAAATGAAATTAAAAGAAAGAAAATTGGCCTTCAGTTCCAATGAAACACACGCTTGGTGAAATCAGTGCTTTCATGATACATACGGCATATCTGTCCTGTTTCTTTTCTAATTATTTTATGCATTTAAAAATAATTCTGCAGCTAAGCTATAGAAGGCAAGGAACATAGTGTACAATTTACCAGAATACTGTTTAAGATACAATAGAAGAAAATCCTGGTTTTAGAATGAACACACACACACACACACACACATATATAATTAACAGTTACCTGATTCTAGTTAAAATAACTCACCTGTAGTTTGCTGTAGGATAAACTCTATCTAAATGTGTTTGGAAATAGTTCATTTGAGATATTCTTAAGACTCCCAACCTCTCATTCATTTTCCCTCCAGGAAAGATCACTGAAGAAGTATCTCAGACATACCGTCATTTAAATATTGTGGGCCTCGTGGGCTCCATTGACAATGACTTCTGTGGTACTGATATGACCATTGGCACTGACTCTGCCTTGCACCGCATCATGGAGGTGATTGATGCCATCACTACGACTGCCCAGAGGTGAACACAAGATTTCTTACATCTTTTCTTCACTGCCATTGTCACAAGCATGTACTATATATAAGGCTTGCTTGAGACAATCTACAGTTAACTTCATGTCCTATAACAGCAGCCTTTTACCTAGGCGTGACTAGATTTAATGAAGCTGCTTACCTATTCTCTGTAATTTGAGGGCTTTATTTTGTTTAATGTCCTCTCTTCCTTTTCCCTTCTCTTCGTATTATGAAAGCGACTCATCAGTGTAAGGCACTCATATCTTCATCCAAGAGAGCACTGGGTGATAGCTCTTGCTCTCTAATTTTGTTTTGCAGTCACCAGAGAACATTTGTGCTGGAAGTGATGGGCAGGCACTGTGGGTAAGAGTTGTGCTTTTGTTTGTTTGTTGAACTGAGAAAAGAATCAACAATTTCCTAGCTGGGGAGGGCTAATCTAAAAAAAAATCTATGTGCTTTATGAACTCCCCCCACCTCCATCCATTCGATCTTCAGGACCAATTCTTTCACTTTGATAGACATCAGAGCTGCCATTCACAAGATGACACTCTTTTCCTTTTCCAGATACCTAGCATTAGTTTCAGCACTAGCTTCTGGGGCTGACTGGCTTTTCATTCCTGAGTCACCCCCTGAGGATGGCTGGGAGGATTTTATGTGTGAACGGCTTGGTGAGGTAAGAACTAGTAATGTCTGATGTTCAACTACATAAACCTAGCTCACAATAGACAGAGCTTGAGAAATTGAGTCTGCCTACAGATACCATCGTAAGTGTCCATTATGCAACCTGTCTAACCTGGCTTTAAAAAAAGATGAATTATTGTTTTTATATAAAAATTGGATGCTGTCATATTACAAAGTATCAGTGTTTAGCATTTTTTCTAAAAGTACCTGTCAACACCCCCACCCCCATGAGACCCAGAGAGATTCTTTAAGAAATAAAAATAAGTCACAGTTGTAAAAATTTGGGCATATTTTCAAAAAAGGCAAAGGTATGCTGAGGAACAGTAGGAAATATCCACCCTAGTTTACTTTTTAAAAAATGGATATTTATAGGAATGTGCTAAACTCAAAGATTTGAGAATGGAATGTTCTGAAGTGCTCTGGAACATTCTATTCCCCCTCTGATATCATGCCATTCCAGGGCTGATCCAATATTTTCCAGAAGTAACAAGCCTGTTCTGGAGCCAGAACACCTCTTGAACATGTGAACTTGTCCTTCGAGGCCATTCCCTGTGTCATCTACACTAGGGTTGGATGTGGGATCTCAAAGCTCCAGCCTAGCTTAGGGTTTGCTGGGCTAGTCCTATCCTCAAGTGGAAGGGTGAAGCATGTGTGTGATCCACTTATATTGGGTTGGAGCACACAACTTTTCTAGTGGACTGGTAGGTTGTTGTCTAGCAAGAAGTTTCGCTGAAGTACATATCTAGGCTTATGCCTATGCCTGCCTTTTGTAGCTGTAATCAGTAAAGTTGTAGTCATTTTCAAAAAGTGTGTCTATTTTGTCTGATTCTCCATACTGCTGTGCTGCCTTCTAGAAATTATACACCGTACTTCATGGTTTCATTTATTATGGCCAGAATGATTCTCAATCCTATACATAGTTATCAGCAAGTAAGTTTAATTGAATAGTATGATATTTATTTCTAGCTTTATAGGTGATTTTAAGCTTTAATAAAGCATCTTCAGCAAATCCAAAGTATGTTGCAGAAAAATGAAATGTACCACTGAAAATGTTAGGAATGTCCTTATAGGAATTGCTTCTAATAGAAGAGGTCAGAAAATAAATAATTTCTCCAAATTATATCTGGAAGCTGCCGAACTGTCCCTGCAATGGCATGGTCCAAAAAAGGTATGGCATGACTTGAAGGAGGAACAGAACCTTGAATTCTTGTTCCCCAGAATTCTAGATTTCTCCAGAATGTTAGATGTTTTTAATGCTTCCTTAACTCAAATATGTATTTCCTAGGTTAATATGGCTTACAGTGCACCCCTAGAAAAAAGTGTAACTTTTTTAAGGAGCAGCTGACAGATCGGGAATTTGCCTGGGTAGAATCTGAGGCATGCTTACTGGCTTGGATTTGAATACTGCACACCCCACTACTGGTAACAAAAGCTGACCAACAGAGAAATAAAATTGTTGAAAGGAGGACAAGAGATGAAATCTTCCAGATTTGAGGTTTATGGTATAAGAAATTCAGGACCACTCAACTGTGGCCAGCTTTGTCTCCATTTTTCTCTACATTTCTGTGTGATTAAAAACCCAGAGTGTTAATATTAGGATTGTGAACATCTCTTGCCTTGGAGTCTCTTGCCTGGGCCCAGTCCATCAATTGTTAGGCTTTTTTATGTTTTTATCTGGACAGGCCCGAAGCAGAGGATCCCGACTGAATATAATCATAATTGCTGAAGGTGCCATAGACAGGAATGGGAAACCCATCACTTCTAACTATGTGAAGGAGGTAAGATACAAATAAATAAGTTAGAACCAGATATTGAAAATAAAACTTAGGGGGAAAAGCATTGTTGTAGGTTCTTCTAATTCTAGAAATAGTTGCATAGATTACTGTGTTTCTTGGATTTTTTTCAGCCTTTGGATCTATCCTGAGAAACTTGGGCAGCTTTAATATAGATTCTTTTGTAGAAACTTTTGATCTGCAGCAGTCTCTAACTTTCTTAGGGGGAAGGGCATTGTGTTGGTAGGGGATGCAAGGATATAAAATGTATCATCCTTTCCTCCCCTCTTTTTAATCAGCTGGTTGTGAAACGTCTTGGCTTTGACACCCGTGTGACTGTGCTTGGCCATGTACAGCGTGGTGGAACCCCATCTGCGTTTGATCGTGTCTTGGTAAGTGTGATCTTTTCACAATATGACTAAATAATGGCCTCACACTGTATTTGCCTATTCAAGTCCCCCCAAATTTGCAATCCCCCTCACATCTGTTCACAGCCTCCCAAGGGGTCATGTATCACAGCTTGAGAACCTCAAGGTCAGGAAGTTTGACTCCTGAGGTTAACCTTTTGTGTTGTTCCTCCATGGTTTCCTCCTTTTGGAATAATACAATTCCTATTTTAAAAAGAGCAGTTGAATAGTTTGGTGTTTCCAGATCTTATTTTGCAGCCTGCAGGTTTATTTAGTGCTACAGGATGGGAGGAGTTCTTACCCAGTTTCTGAAATAATTTGGCAGTGCCCTCCTAGGCATCCTTGCCTATTGATCTTATGCCAAGAAAAAGCATTGTCCTGAAGTAAAGACAGTTCTACCCTGATACTATCAAGTTCAGATATTCAGGGTAAAGCTAATTTCTCTTCTTTTGTTAGATGTCACATTCCAGGCTAGCTGTCTAACCGTCTCATATCTCTCTTTTCTCTGGGAAGGGGTTGTTCCGTGGCTGTGAAGCAGCGTGTTGGTGAGGGTGAAAAAGGTTTAGAGAACAACTGTTGTGAAACAGGCACCAGAAATTACTGCAGAACCTAACCAAGCAGGAGATAATTACTGTGTACCATAGACATTACTTGCCTCATAATGTGTGACAGTTGGAAGAATTTGTGTTTGACTGCAGAGGAGACTTTGAAGGCTGGTTTTTTTCCCACAAGGCCCTATTATGAGTCTGTTCTTTATGGTGACTTTGGTGATTCATGAGCTATATGCCTGCACAGAGCTCTTTCAGGATGTTCTATAATTTACCAAATTTATTAGCAGGAGCCCTGCCCTGTGCATAGCATGCAGAGTTAGATGCAGCTGCTGCTCAACCTCTAGCTTGCTTCCTACTACCATAGAAACAGCATGTTCATGCACAGACCTCATTGTTACTTCTAGTATTTGTACTTTGTCACTTTTTTTTCTCTTTTCTTTAATTTGTATTTAATTTTAATTTACCTTTTGTTCATTTGCCTATGTAGGATGCATAGGCAAATGCATCCCTAACCCTAATCCCATTTATATACCTTCTGGCCTTTGACATAAGGCTTTTGAAGGCCCCATTCTACAAGTGCCAGCATTTTGGTAGCAAATGGATATAATCTTTGCCTTTTGGGACTTGGGCAAGGCCATGCAGTAGACGTACTTCTAAGCACAGCTGGGTATTTTTACAGAACAGTCTAAGTTTAATTGCTCTTCTAGGCAGTGAGCCATTTTGGGGGAACAAGTTCTTAGGACATCAGATTCTGAAGCTGTCATAGCTTCTGTCTTAATCCTACCGTGTTTCACTAGTTGCTGGCACCTATCACACCCTGTCTTGAAGACATTCAAGGAAGATCCCTTTCGCTTGCTGAGAATCCCCAGGACTATGTAGTTTTAACACTGGCATCGGGAAAATCATACAAGAACAGCCTGTATCTGCTAAAAGACCTGTTCCACCTAGGCCCAATTAGGACAAAAAGAAGAAAGGGGAAAGGGATAAAGGGCCTCTGATGACACTGTCCCCCACTCGCATTCAAGCCTCTATATTTGTGAGTATTTAATTCTACCAGTTTTCTTCATTTTCAATTCCAACAACACCATCATTGCTGGAATCACCAGTTTGGACCCTCTAGTCTCCTTTGGGTCTTCCTTAGGCTTAAGACTTGATTTCAGAGGGAGAAATTTGTGCAAGTTATCTGCTGTGATCTGGCTGCCCTCTCCAGTCTCACGTGACTATCTTCCTTCCCCCAATTTGCCTAGCTTCTATGTCCTTTCATTAGCCATTGCTCTTTCAGAACTGGGCATTGCACTGCATGTCAACAAGCTTTCTGAAGTCCCAATCTACTCTCTACATGTTGTCCAGTGCAACCTCCAGTATTGTGATGCCAAAAACAATATGTTCCATGCTTCAGCCTCATTTTCTTCTTGGCTTTTATCCAAGTACCATGACTATTTGTCTAACTATGGTTGTCTTTCTCAGGAGCAAATCTGTAACAGAAAAGTTCTTAAGATATCACTTGCTTACCCATCACAACTCAGGATGCCCTTCAATGAAGCTTTCATACCAAACTCCAATTCTCCACGGCCTCCCACCCAAAGACTACCGCCTTTTCCTCCATTAGAAATGGGGCTTCTGTCCTTGCATGCTTCACAACCCCACAATCTAGCAGCTGCCCTTGATCTTGGGACTGTTGCCTACTCCCTGTTATGCAGGACTCAGTTGGATATATCAGGGGCAACAATATGTCTCTGAAGCTTCCTCCAATGCTTTTCCATGTGTTTTGCCACCTGATCATGAACCAGGCTTTTCTATAGGGAACAGGTTTTTCTGGTGGTGCAAGCTCTTCACTTCAAAATCTAGAAACCATCACAGACCACTGAGGATGATTCTAGCCTTGAGACATGTAGCATAGCATGGCTAGAGAAGAACCTTTGCTACCTATTAGAAAGAAGCCATAAAGCAGTTGATTGCCATCTGTCAACATGACAGTGCAATTCCATTTTATGCCCATCATAATTTAATTGCAGCACTTCTTTCTCCGACCTCCACCCCCATGTTTTAATAGATTTTTTCCTCCCTGCATTTCTCAGCCTTGAAACTGAGTGGTTGTTGTATGTTGACATAACCAACATTTCTGTACTGAGAAACTCTGGCTCACAGCTTAACTTCAATAATCAATAGTGAGCCAACTTCCTTACAGAAAATGTACTTGTGTCTCCTAGAGCAGCAAAATGGGCATGGAAGCAGTAATGGCATTACTGGAAGCAACACCAGATACTCCAGCCTGTGTGGTGAGTCTCTCTGGAAACCAGTCAGTGCGCCTACCGCTAATGGAATGCGTGCAAGTGGTGAGTATTTCACAGAAATACAGAAGCCAAATATGTTCAGGATAGAATGATGTGGCTTTGTTTTTATTTGGGGGGGGGGGGCGAGAGAGAGAGAAAAATAAACAGAGGAGATAGGGAAGTTGACAATTGTCACTGATGATGCTGACATCCTAATGCTTTCCAAATATACAGGTAGTCCTTGACTTATGACCACAATAAGGACTGGAAGATTAATCATTAAGCAGTACGGTCATTAAGAGAGGTATCACATGACTTCCCCCAATTTTACAACCTTTTTTTGCTGTGGTCATTAAGCAAATCACACAGTCATTAAGTGAATCATGTGGTTCCCCATTGACTTTGCTTGTCGGAAGCTGGCTGGGAAATGGTGATCACGTGACCCTGGGATGCTGCAACCATCATAAATACATGCCAGTTGCCAAGTGCCTGAATTTTGACCACGTGACTGCAGGGATGCTGCAACAGATGTAAGTGTGAGGACTGTCACCATCATAACTTAGAACAGTTGCTAAACGGTCGTAAATTGAGGGCTACCTGTATACAGAACTCACAAAATTCCTAGCAGTGCTGATTGGAATTCTGAGAAATCAAATCTCTGTATATTTGAAAATCTCCAGGTTAGAGAAGGCAGTCTTAGCTACTTAGGACATATATGTGGCAATTCTACAGATGTAGTTGGAATATGTATCTGAGATGCAATACCCAAAAGCTCAGCTTTCACTTGAGAAAAAGTTACAAAAAGAAAATTGAAAACAAATTGATTGCTTTTATTGGAAACATAGAAAAAAGGGACTAGGAGATAAAGAACTGATATCACAGATAACTGCTTCTCCCGAGCCCTAGCCTGTGGATCAGTAATACAGCATCCACAAGGTGGGAGCGAATGGGGAAAGACAGGCCTTGGAGTATGATCTGACGATAGCACTGAAGTCTAAGTAAAGGTTACTGATTTCTGTCCTATCTTTATCTCTTTATAAGATCAAATAATTAGTATAAAGAGATTTTTTGTGAACTCCAGTAATTTTTGTTTTGGTTTCTGCAAAATCAAATTAATTTAAAGAAATAACAAAACAATGTTTCTTAAAATATGTATGAAAATATCTTGCAGGCCTACCTTATTTGCATAACTTGTCACAGTCATTCAAATTGTGGTATTTGGGTGTAGTGTTTTAGAGATTTGAGTACAGAGTCATATCTTATGAATCATTCCTGATTTTGTTCCAGGAAGGAGGGTGCCTCTCTTTCTGGCCCAGTTTGGGCTTCCTTTAAAGTAGCAATGAGGAATTTGTGACCCTGAATTCCCAGCAGCTTATCCCAGCATGTCCGGTGGGGGAGAATTTGAGAGTTGTAATTCAGCCAAATCTGGAGGGTCTAAAGCAGTGTTTTTCAACCTTGGCAAATTTAAGATGTTTGGACTTCAACTCCCAGAATTCCTCAGCCAGGAATTCTGAAAGTTGAAGTGCACACGTTGTAAAGTTGCCAAGGTTGAAAAACACTGGTCTAAAGTTTCCCCATCCCTCATTTTAAAGGAAATAATTTTTTCCATGTGTTCCTGCCAATCCACAAACTATTTTTCTTGTTCTTTGTATGTTTTTCTGAAATGGTAATGTATTCTGAGTGGGCTTAACTTGGTGGTTCTTGAATTGGAACAAACAGATAATCAATCTCACTGTATACTTGATATTGCCCAATTTCTTTTGTGACTTATGTCTGTAAGAACCTCCCTGTGATTCTTTATCCCTGTAGACCAAAGATGTCCAGAAGGCTATGGATGAGAAAAGGTTTGATGAAGCTATCCAGCTCAGAGGCAGGTGAGAGCTATCTCTGAATCTGAGAGGAGATTGAATTTCTTTTATCTACTTATAGAGGTTCTTCAATGTGAATGAAAAAAGAGAGGGCAAAACATCTTCAAGATGCTGCAGAACTTCACACTGTAGAAGCTACCTGGTCTTCTCTGTCCATTAAGGCACTCTAACACCTAATGGTTAAAGTGCTGGACTAGGAACAGAGAAACCCAAACTCTGCATTAGGCACAAAAGGCAGCTGAGTGGCTTTGGACCAGTCACTTTCTCTCAGGGCTAGGGAGAAGATAACAGCAAATCACTTCCAAAGATGTTAGCAAGAAAACAAATCCATGCAGTCACCAAGAGCCAAGACTGATTCAAAATCACCCCCCAGTCATATAAATATTCAGCATCTCCCTTACACTCCCAACATTATCTACAGCTGGAGGAAATCTCTGTGCATGGATCTGTCCTGGACTGATGTTATTATTTCTGTATTCTCTTTTCTAGCTGAACCTGACTTGATAATAAATAGTGATATTTAAATAGTGATATTACCAATTAAATAGTGATATTGCTAAACATATTGAAATATTAGACTTTTAATCTATTGACCAATATTCATTCTTTATTTTTTTTTTCAATTGGCTAGAAGAAGTTTCACAGTTGTACCAGAAAATTCATTTTCCTTTCTACTTCAGACCTGTTTTGCTTTGGCTATGGGAGAAAAGTGCTCAGTCATTGGATTTCTCAATAGGCATATAATGTTATAGAAGGGATCCCTAAACATTTTAGGCAGAACAGGAGTTTTTAGAACATATTATAGGCACTTTCACAAAAACCTATATGGTCTGGCCAGTCAAAAAACATCCATTTGCCAATCCTAACCCTAACCCTACTGGCTTTCTAGCATCCCAGAATATTGCCTACCATTCCAGCATATATCTGTATCTGCCTCCCCCTTCCTCTGCACCCCCAGACAAACAAAAGCACTGGGTTGCAATCCCTTATCTTTTTTATTTATTTTTAACATAGGAACATTAAATATTCTTGGAAATATGGATTACACTTGGCCTGCCACTTTGCTTTTGTTTCTATTTTTCAAGATAAAAGTCTTTTTAAAAAGAAATAAGCTGAGGTCTAGAGCAGAGTGTACATCAAAGGAAGTCGTCTGTTGGCACATTGGCATTCATGGATGCCACACTGAAATTGGAAAGAAGTTACGTAGTTGCAATATAGAATCCTCTTGTTCAGTGCTATGGCCGGAATATATTCTATGTTGCTCTTCTCTTTCTCCTCCTGGATAGGCATACCCAGTCCACACTCCATAGCCTTGAAGATGCTCAGTTCCAACTGACTATTTGGTGGAACCTTTCGCCTCTACTGTTTTTTTCCCTAAATAGTTTTTATATTTCTGAAAATAGTGGGCATTTCCAGAGTTTAATGACATAGTTTTCTTGTGTGAGGGTGGAATTATTTTAGCTGTTTAAGGAGTGTCAGAAACTAAACAGTGGAAATTGAATGATTCGACATACTATCGTCACTCTTTCAAGTAAATCTTTGACATCTAAGAAAAGAACTTCAAGCTGATGCTATTTCCTGTCTCCAATAAGAAATCTTTAAAGCAATTAAAACAGACTGAAAATTGAGATGATTATCAGCCAGACTATTTTAAAACATGATATAGCTTATTAAGGAAATGACACACTGCAAACTGAATAAAACAAATTAGTAATTGTTTCCGTATTCTTAAAATGATCTTGCTGGCCAGGGAGTCTGAGGAGAAATAATTAGAGCCTTTTTCCTCAGAATAAAAATAATGTTTTTGTGTGTAAATATAGTCTTAAAAGATTAAGGATTTTCTTCAGCAATGTGGTGGAGAATTCATTCACTAAAAATGTGAAAAGTTTCCATTAGCCTGCACTTTTGATTTCTAAAGAAAAGCTGAAATACATAGAAATTACACGTACACATACAGTATACACACACACATATCCCACATAACACAAATTCTGCTTCTTGTATACTTGTATGTACACCACAACACAAATAGGGTGGAGCTTACATCATGACATCATGATAAATGTTTCATGATTTTTGTATGGACTCCTTTGCACACCACATACATACCACTGCTGTTCATCAGATGTTATCATCTACCATAATTTAAGAGCATTCCTGAGTCTGAATGTAAGGGGATAAAAAGAGATACTTTCTCACTGTTTGGAGTTGGACAGCTGCTTGGTGGTCTTCTGAAACCTGGTACCTTTTAGATGTCTTAGGATCATATATTTCAGAATTTCCAGCTAGCATGACCAAATAGCCATGGGTTGGTAAAGAGTAGATTATGAGATACAACAACTGAAAGAGGCACTTTGCCAGCAGTATCTGATTGGAAACCAAACTTGGGGAATACACAGCAATGGCAAAGTTAACAGTGTATATCCAGAACAGAAGTTTGATTAAATTTAAGCAAGAATGGTCCCTATCACACAATAGGGCAAACTCAGACACTATGAGTACAGTTTTAAAGGGGAAAGAATTGATAAAGGGACAGTAATTAGAACAATTTCAGTATTTATAAATATTTTGATGCAATAATCAGGTACATTGGGAGACAATTTAGAACTATGTAGTTTCTTAATGTTTTCACTGATTTTTCTCTTTTTTTAATTTTATTTTTATTTTTCAATTTTTTCCTTTTCTTTCCCTTTACATGATTATGCATCTGTTTTTGGAACAATGACAGATAGTAGTGATATCAATATTAATATGTTTAGGGTTTTATAGTGATATTTTATAGTTATTTTTGAAGATGATACAGTGGACCTAGTTCTATAAATTTAGTTAATTCGTTAATGAAATAATGAATCTTAAATTGTATAGTTGTAAACCCTGTTTATTTATTGATGTTTTATTCTCTATCCATTGTGTCTCTTTCTTTTTATGTAGCTATTGATTCTGTTCCTTACATATTTTAACAAATAAATTAGTAATCTAAAAAGAAAAAAAAAGATACAACACCTAAATGGTAACAAGTACAATTGTAAAATTATATTACAGAAGCTTTGAAAACAACTGGAACATTTATAAACTACTTGCGCACCAGAAACCAGCTCAGAAAAAGGTGAGGAAAGAAGAGACAGTGAATTATCTGAGTGCTTGTGTTTGGAGATAAGAGGAATGGTGGTAATGCTCCACAATCATGTATAAATGGTATATATGTTACTGACACTTAGGTATGCCTAAATGTAGATAGAAATGCAACATTTATGTTCTGTGTATAGACCCAAAATTGATGGTGACTGAAGCTTTGCATTGTTTTTATTTATTTCAGAAAATGTTTAATTCGTGTGGAAAAAGGTTAAAATAACTGCTTTGTGAATTAAAGGCACTGATTGGAACAGCCTTGATAGTACTCTCCTCTAGTTAATATTTATGCAGAGAACTGACAACTGCAACTATGATGATCTTCCTTTTATCATTTTTAAAGGATTTTGTAGGAAAAGGGGAGAAGAAGGTATACCTGAGACAACCTTGCTTGTTCTAAATCCTGCTTCAATCCTGAAAAGACTCGGAGGGGTGTTGAGAAAGATAGCCAGTTTTTATTTAAGACTCCTCACGCACCTACTTTCCCCTTAATGTAATCCCTCTTAAAAGTTCGTCCACAGCTTTAACGTCTTCAAGTTCTGCACGGCTTGCTAATTGTCTTTTCCTTTCCACCAGAGCAATTTCAGTATTGCCATTCTGAATGTAGGAGCCCCAGCAGCAGGCATGAATGCAGCAGTCCGATCAGCTGTTCGTGTTGGGATTTGCCAGGGTCACACAATGTATGTGGTGAATGATGGCTTTGAAGGCTTGAGCAAAGGGCAGGTAAGTCTTGTTCTGATTAGATGAAAGGCTGCCCCTTCTCCTGGATCTCTTCTTTATGTTACATTTGAACAACTAAACATCAATATTCCTTTGGAACTTTATGAATTTTTTATGCATCATTTAGAGTTTTAAAATTTCAGTTTGAAGGGGATTCAAGTATTGGTACTAATAATTCTCATGCAATAAAATATTGATGTGCCACTGGTTTGTATGGCAGAAAAACTGGTGTGTTAGTTGATTTATTTGAGGTTGATGGAACAAATCACAACAGGCCTAATTATTTCCTCTTACAGATCAGAGAGCTGGGTTGGCATGATGTTGCAGGCTGGTTGGGCCGTGGAGGATCCATGTTGGGGACCAAACGGTTAGTGGTTTCAAAGCCAATAAGAACTTAGAAGAAACTATAGATTGAGCACAAAAAGAATTTGGGGTCTAGTTGAAACTCTTCATAAAGGTAGAGAATATGTAGATGATCTAGTCCACCCTCGACCTATAACAAGATATATGACCTTTTCCTACCTCCATGAAAGCCATAAATAATCTATTGCTATTTATTTTATTTTGAACTATTCTTGTAATTAAGAAACTTATCTTGCATCTGCCTTTCTGCTGCGGAATTTAATTATTTCAGTAGTTTGTTTTTCATGCGCTGTCTTGTGGAGAAAAATGCCAATCCATCAATTACTTCCATAAATCTGTGCTTAGCAGCTGGGAAGCATCTCAAAACATAGCTTTTCCATTTGCATATTCTTACTGTTTTGTTCTTCAGTTGTAATGATCACTACCTTGCAACAGCAGTTTTAAGTTTTGTTTTGTCTTATTTTTCAACTATCTGAAATAGATGGCCTTGGAGTATGTGAAAATATTTTTGGACAATCTTTATATTATGCTATGTTATATGTAGGGTCCTTTCTTATTCATGTCTCTCTGTCTCCCTGCTATTTATACAGGTGAAACTCGAAAAATTAGAATATCGTGCAAATATTCATTTATGTCAGTATGGCAACTCAAAAGGTGAAACCAATATATGAGATAGACGCATTACATGCAAAGCGAGATATGTCAAGCCTTACTTTGGTATAACTGTGATGATTATGGCGTACAGCTTATGAAACCCCCAAATTCACAATCTCAGAAAATTAGAATAGTGTGAAAAGGTTCAATATTCTAGGCTCAAAGTGTCCCACTCTAATCAGCTGATGAATCCATAACACCTGCAAAGGGTTCCTGAGCCTTTCAATGGTCTCTCAGGCTGGTTCAGTAGGAATCACAAGCATGGGAAAGACTGCTGACCTGACAGTTGTGCAGAAAACCATCATTGACACCCTCCATAAGGAGGGAAAGCCCCAAAAGGTAATTGCAAAAGAAGTTGGATGTTCCCAAAGTGCTGTATCAAAGCACATCAATAGAAGGTTATGTGGAAGGGAAAAGTGTGGTAGAAAAAGGTGCACAAGCAGCAGGGATGACCGCAGCCTGGAGAGGATTGTCAGGAAAAGGCCATTCCAAAGTGTTGGGGACTTTCACAAGGAGTGGACTGAGGCTGGAGTTAGTGCATCAAGAGCCACCACACACAGACGGATCCTGGACATGGGCTTCAAATGTCGTATTCCTCTTGTCAAGCCGCTCCTGAACAACAAACAACGTCAGAAGCGTCTTACCTGGGCTACAGAAAAAAAGAACTGGTCTGTTGCCCAGTGGTCCAAAGTCCTCTTTTCTGATGACAGCAACTTTTGCATCTCATTTGGAAACCAAGGACCCAGAGTCTGGAGGAAGAATGGAGAGGCACACAATGCACGATGCTTGAAGTCCAGTGTGAAGTTTCCACAGTCTGTGTTGATCTGGGGAGCCATGTCATCTGCTGGTGTTGGTCCACTGTGCTTCATTAAGTCCAGAGTCAATGCAGCCGTCTACCAGGAGATTTTAGAGCACTTCATGCTTCCTTCCGCAGACGAGCTTTATGGGGATGCTGACTTCATTTTCCAGCAGGACTTGGCACCTGCCCACACTTCTGCAAGGTTTAATACACCAATTAATCCCCTTATTCACCCCCAAAGCTGGTTGGATTTTTTGACCCTGATCACTGTGGGGAATGGGGGGTGCAGAAAAGGGATCCTAAAAGGCTATTTGTGGCTCATTGGGCAGACTTTCTGCACTCCTGCCTTAGCAGATCATCCACTTTATGCTGTTGCTTTATCTATTTGCAGAAATTTATATTGCTGAATTAACAATGTATACAGGTAGTCCCCAATTTAAGAACAAGTTCTGTCCCCAAGGTCTGTCCTTAAGTCAAATCTGTATGTAAGCCAGAACAGTTTTATTGTATAATACTGTATAAGTAGTATTGTGTAATTAACGTGAACCATTGTGTATTTAACTCAAATCATTGCGTATTTAACTCAAATTTTGCTACAGTAGGCTTCATTCTTAACTATGGGTCGTCCGTAAACCAGGCATTCTTAACCTGGGGACTACCTGTATTGCAGAAATACAACAAGAAGTGTGCATGTTATATTTTTCTCCCTTTCTATACAGACTTTGCTTAATTTGTACAATGTCATCTTAAGCAAGAGTAATAAGAAATGTCTGGAGTAACCATCTTCACTGGGTGGATTGATGATCCTGCACAGAGGGATGAGAGTTACTCACTCTCTTGTATGAACTAGCTGGCTACATTTCTCTTTCCTTAAGCTCTTGTTTCTTTGAACATTTGAGTTTCTTTCAAACTTTGTAACTATATCTGGAGTATCCACTACACTTGCTATCTGAGCTGAAGTAGGAGCAAGTGGGTTTCCTAAACATATTTTCTCTTACAGTATCCACTGTGGGTCATGCAGCCATTCATTCCATAGGAAACAATATACAGAGTACATTGTGGCAAAGTGGCTTGCACATGCAATCTTGTGAAAGTCTACCACTACTCCCTTAGCAGAGAACATGATGTTTCAAAGGCTAGCCATTGGTGCATATGATATATTTGATCTGTACTATTATCTAGAGACTGCTTGTAAACCAGTAGAAGCTCTGTTTGCCTCATAGATTAAACACCTCTTTTCTCCTCATGGTGTGGAAACAGCCATGCGTCTATCAAACAAGGTTATAAATAAAAGAGACAGCTACTGGGAGAGAACTTTGTTTAAAACTTGTGTTTGTTCTTGTTTTGCCAGAACTCTTCCAAAGACATGCATGGAAAAGATTGCTGAAAATGTTCGGAAATTTAACATCCAGGCCCTACTGGTCATTGGAGGCTTTGAGGTGTGGAAAAACTAGTTGAGCCATTTCAGTATTAAATGAAGACTGTCTCTTTCCACCCCACCCCACCGGCTTTTCTGAAAGGCTGTTCTGAACAGACATGTTTGCAGTGTTAGTACAGTGTATTGATAAATGCAAGCCTGGAATTAAATGAACATTGATGAGAACATTATTCTACAATCCCCCTTTTGTCTACAGCTGTATGGTAGAGTATGTACAGTGGTACCTCGGGTCACGAACGCTTCTGTTCACGACCAATTCAGGTCACGAACAGCACCTTTCGCAAAATTTTGCTTCCGTTCGCGAACGCCGCATCGGGTGACGAACAGGATCCGCGGCCATTTTCCCTGCTGTGACACGTGGTCGTGGCTTCCTGTAGGGAGGGGGACTCTCCCTCCAAACAATAACTGCCTCCCCACCCGCCTTCCTGTCCTTCACACCAGAAGTCACCTCGAGCAAGGTTAGCGTTCTCTCTCTTCGTACTGTACTGTACTGTACTGTACTTTGTTTCATATTTTTGTGGTTTAAAAAAAAAATATATGGTTCAGAACGGATTAACTGTATTTACATTGAACCTTATGGGAAAATTTGATTCGGGTCGCAACCAAAATCGGTTGGTGACCAAATTCGTAGGGGTCAGAATGGATTAACCGTATTTACATTGAACCTTATGAGAAAATTTGATTCGGGTCGCGACCAATTCGGGTCGCGACCAGAGTCACAGAACGAATTAAGTTCGTGACCTGAGGTACCACTGTACTTTTTCATGCAAAGCAGCTGAGCTACACTCATTGGTTTCCAGGAAAGGCTAGAATTCTGCCAGTCAGTATAGACTAGTGTTTCTCAACCTGGGCAGCTTGAAGATGTGTGGATCTTCAAGTTGCCAAGGTTGAGAAACGCTGGCACACATCTTCAAATTGCCAAGGTTGAGAAACACTGGTATAGACAGTAGATAGATACAGATTGCTGAGTCAGCTGCCAATATACCCATTCACACTTCATATGCACCACTTCTCATATGCACTTATACACACATATATATCAGTCATACTTTTTCCTCCCTTTTTCTTCCAGCAGATACTGGGCAGGGTTACTTAGAAGAAAGGGTAAGGAATGGGCCTTCCTTCTACCTCCCAGTGACCTTTTGCGGATTGCTAATGGCAATGGGGTTCTACCGCCAGATACCTGCCAACAGAGTGATTAATGGCAACAGAAAACAAGCAGTGGGTTTCCTGATAACTAGATGAAGACAGTAGAAGACAGTACACTCAGTACACAATATAGGCAGTATTGAGATAAATAATTCTGTGGTCTTGATGGTCTAAGGCAACTTCTTATGTTTTATACAGTCTTCCTACTAGTCTGCATCTTTTTTTTTGTATCATGCTTTTTGTTGTAATACTGTAATCCTAGCTGTCCAATTACAACTGTAATCCTAGCAGAGTATCCAATTTACCTCTGCATAGTACAAGCCCAGAGTTCAAAACAGGTTCATTCAAAGTCAGAGTTGTCTTTCCCCTACAGTCCCTGCACTCCAGTGCTTAGGCTCGCTGCTGTGGCTTATACTTACAATTTGTTCTCCCTTTTGCAGGCATATGAAGGAGTGTTACAGTTGGTGGAGGCCCGTGGGCAGTATGATGAGCTTTGTATCATCATGTGTGTGATACCAGCTACCATCAGCAACAATGTTCCTGGCACTGATTTCAGCCTAGGATCTGATACAGCTGTCAATGCTGCCATGGAGGTGAGCTGGAGATATTGCAACTTTAGGTTCCAGGGAATTAGGGCAGATTGGCAGAGGAGTTGTGTAAACTTCCTTACATCAGTGCATTCCTTTTCCATAAGTTGGGAATTTGGGGGAAAAAAGGAGGAACATGGAGTAATACTGAGAACATAAAGTATCATAAACCTGAGCTGTAGATATCCTATCCAGGCATCATTTGATTATGAGTTTTCCACGGATACTGCATATTTTTAGGCATTTTCCTAAAAGTGTATGAGCTAGTTATACTATTCTCAGGAAACTCAGTCTCTGCCAGCCTCCTGCACAATTCAAGGTATAATTATTTGGGGTATTCCCACTCACAGATGTTTCATCTCCCTGTCTTTGGATAATCAACTGTTTACTAACTGTAATAGCTAGCATTTATTAATAATTTCTAGTTGATCTCCAGAAAAAAGGCAAAACAGCAATAAACAAAACAGCCAGTGCAAATAACAGGAAAAACTTGAAGTCGTAAAAATGTTATAAAATGCCTGACTGGCATGTTTCTGTAATTCCTATTTAAAGCCAATTAAATTAAGGACTATTGTCCTATTTTATGATAGTGAAATATGTAGGTTAGTTATTTACTGTGAAAGGAAAGTACTTCTGTTATATGTCTGTCCGCAATTAATTTCATTCGGTAATCCCGACTGTATTATGAGAAAAGGAAAAAGATTAAACTAATGAAATTCTTTTTTTCCAACCACTTTATCATTTTTTAAAAATTTTGAACAGCAGTGATCAAGAAACTGGATTCTTAATTATGAGTGGCGTAATGGCTATCTGGGAGACTTTAAGTGTTCTCGAATCACAGCCACTGTCTCTTCCAGTGATGGGGGGAGGAAACAGTGGATTCAAGAGCAGAGGAAGTTAAGTGTTTCTTCTCAATAAGTATTGGCTGGGTGCCTGTGAGAGAACCAGGTACCTTAAGAAAACAAATTGCACACACTGGGCCAAAGAATTCAGGCCCAGTGTCCAAAAGGCCTGGGAGAACTGAAACTAATAAGATAAGCTGGCAAGAAAGATTTCTTTAGTTATACAATGGATTCTTCAGTGCTGCTCACTCAGTTTTTTATAATGTTATATCTGCTCTGATTTTCTCTGTATCTTTTTCTCTGCTCAAACTCTTTGCAGAATACTGGGTGCTAGGCTTTGATCTTCAAAGCTCTGCCTCATGTAATTTATGGCAGGTAACCTATTCTTTCAAATCCTTGCTTTGTTGCTTTTATTAAAATAGCAACCTTTCTTTTCTTGATTATCCTAGTGTTGAGTTTATATTCTAGTACTGCACACCACAAAACTACTTGGGTCTGATAACTTGGTAAACAGGAGAAAACTCGTGCTATTCATTTAAAATCTTATTCCTGATAAAGAGGAATTTCTTTTTCTGCCTCCTCCAAATTCCAGAAGTATGAGGCATCTCTCCATTCAAGAACAAGTAGTGGAATTAAAACTACCTGCCCGGCTAGGATTCTTTCATCTCTGGAAATAGCCATACCCAGATACCCTGGAACATAGGTAGAAGAGGTATGAGGGTAGGTTGCTCCCAAGGAGGTGTTTGATAGTCTGGCATGCATGTTGATGATAGCCACCCCTGCCCCTCTGAAACACCAGCAGGGTGGGGCCATCTGGATCTCAGGGGGAACCTCATTCCAGAGGGCAGGCACTACTGTAGAGAAGGCGCACTTCCTGGGTATTCTAACTTCATTTTGTAATGAAATGACCAAAACAGTATACACATTTTCAAATGTTTATATAAAAGCACTCTGGTAGTAGCTATTTTTATTAAATAATTTCTAACAAGAAGCCTTTTTGCTGTCATTGACTTCAGACTCTAAGTTTTCATTGAATTATACACCATAACCCAAGATTTCTTTATCTACCATAGATTTATCTAATTGTTTAACATAGATTTAAACACATGTGAAGTCAAGAATTTTTGCCTCAATATATATCACTCTACAATTATTTCAACTCCCATTTGGTTACTCATTCTGCCCCTTTGAAGAGATTGTCTTGGAGCACTTCACTACTTTAAATGTATTCACCATTCCAAATAAGTTGGTTTCTGCAAAATTTTCCAGCATACTTCATACCTAAATGGTCTTCAAAGAAGATACAGGTGAAACTCAAAAAATTAGAATATCGTGCAAATGTTCATTTATGTCAGTATGGCAACTCAAAAGGTGAAACCAATATATGAGATAGACGTATTACAAGCAAAGCGAGATATGTCAAGCCTTACTTTGGTATAATTGTGATGATTGTGGCGTACAGCTTATGAAACCCCCAAATTCACAATCTCAGAAAATTAGAATAGTGTGAAAAGGTTCAATATTCTAGGCTCAAAGTGTCCCACTCTAATCAGCTAATGAATCCATAACACCTGCAAAGGGTTCCTGAGCCTTTCAATGGTCTCTCAGGCTGGTTCAGTAGGAATCACAAGCATGGGAAAGACTGCTGACCTGACAGTTGTGCAGAAAACCATCATTGACACCCTCCATAAGGAGGGAAAGCCCCAAAAGGTAATTGCAAAAGAAGTTAGATGTTCCCAAAGTGCTGTATCAAAGCACATCAATAGAAGGTTATGTGGAAGGGAAAAGTGTGGTAGAAAAAGGTGCACAAGCAGCAGGGATGACCGCAGCCTGGAGAGGATTGTCAGGAAAAGGCCATTCCAAAGTGTTGGGGACTTTCACAAGGAGTGGACTGAGGCTGGAGTTAGTGCATCAAGAGCCACCACACACAGACGGATCCTGGACATGGGCTTCAAATGTCGTATTCCTCTTGTCAAGCCGCTCCTGAACAACAAACAACGTCAGAAGCGTCTTACCTGGGCTACAGAAAAAAAGAACTGGTCTGTTGCCCAGTGGTCCAAAGTCCTCTTTTCTGATGACAGCAACTTTTGCATCTCATTTGGGAACCAAGGACCCAGAGTCTGGAGAAAGAATGGAGAGGCACACAATGCACGATGCTTGAAGTCCAGTGTGAAGTTTCCACAGTCTGTGTTGATCTGGGGAGCCATGTCATCTGCTGGTGTTGGTCCACTGTGCTTCATTAAGTCCAGAGCCAACGCAGCCGTCTACCAGGAGATTTTAGAGCACTTCCTGCTTCCTTCCGCAGACGAGCTTTATGGGGATGCTGACTTCATTTTCCAGCAGGACTTGGCACCTGCCCACACTGCCAAAAGTACTAAAACCTGGTTCAATGACCATGAGATTACTGTGCTTGATTGGCCAGCAAACTCGCCTGACCTGAACCCCATAGAGAATCTATGGGGCATTGCCAAGAGAAAGATGAGGGACATGAGACCGAACAATGCAGCGGAGCTGAAGGCTGCTATTGAAGCATCCTGGTCTTCCATAACACCTCAGCAGTGCCACAGGCTGATAGCATCCATGCCACGCCGCATTGCAGCAGTCATTGCTGCAAAAGGGGCCCAAACCAAGTACTGAGTACATATGCATGCTTATACTTTGCAGAGGTCCAATATTGTTCTATTTCCAATCCTTGTGTTATTGATGTCATGTAATATTCTAATTTTCTGAGATTGTGAATTTGGGGTTTTCATAAGCTGTACGCCATAATCATCACAATTATACCAAAGTAAGGCTTGACATATCTCGCTTTGCATGTAATGCGTCTATCTCATATATTGGTTTCACCTTTTGGGTTGCCATACTGATATAAATGAACATTTGCACGATATTCTAATTTTTCGAGTTTCACCTGTACTTTGTATGATTTTTGTCCATTTTCTACTTACGCTAAATGTGGTGATCTTTAAGAATTGGAAGCATAACTGGTGATGTCAAAATGTGATTTCCTCCCACATTTGCTGGGGGTAATGATGATAATCGACGTCATCTATTTTAGTTTCTGCTGAGTTTGGGGCATGCTGTGCTGTGATCCAAGCCAGGATTGCTCTCCTTAAGCAATTGTATATCAGTGCAGTTGCATGACTTGGCAGCTTATAATCACAGCCACTGTTTAATGCCTTCCAATATCTGGACATGTAATTTTTCCCCTTCATTTCTTGCCATTTTAGAGCTGTGACCGCATCAAACAGTCTGCTTCAGGCACCAAACGGCGTGTCTTCATTGTGGAGACTATGGGGGGTTATTGTGGCTACTTGTCAACAGTAACTGGAATTGCAGTGGGGGCGGATGCTGCTTACATCTATGAAGACCCTTTCACCATTCATGACTTAAAGGTGTGCTGGTGAAGAAATTGTGCTTAGATGAAAATGCATGGAAATGTTGTTTCTGTATATTGTGTTGATAACATTATGTGCTAATATAGAATACCATATGGAACGTTGGGCTGCCCATGAACTATATATGCCCCTCCCTCCCTCCCCATTTTGTGACTCCCACTATGCAATTCTTGACCCTCGGCTGTACATGTTTGGCAGTATAGTGTGTATTTTCCCAATATAAGAAAACTGGCGATACAGGCAGGTTAAGCCTGTGCAAGACTTAATGTACCTGTTTTGCACCTATTTAAGCCACTCTCACTGCTAAAAAAGGGAAAAGGGTTAAAAAAAATCTCAACTCTCCCCCATCTGGTGATATCCCTGTGTCACCACCATGCCTTTAGTGGATCTTGGAGATTGAAAAGTTGGGGGGGAAAAATAATTCTACAGTGCAGCCCCCAACTGCAAAATATTACCAACTATACTGTATGAATTGTATGTATTTAGATACATGTACACTGAATCCAGATTATAGCACCAGTCTCCTTTCATGACATGGGTGCCATCTGTACACTGCTGATTGCATTCTGTGAGAAGGAAAAAAAACATTTCTTAAATTCCTTTTCTAGTTCATTAATGCTCCTCCCTGAACTGACCATCAAAGTTAAACGGTTGTGTCTACCCCTAGTTGACACATACATGAACATATTAATCTAGTGCCAACATAGCTAATGAAAAAGCTTGCACTCACCCACATTAAAATTTGTTATCATGGAATTTATATTATTTAAGCCTATGAGGCATCTTATATTCCAGATGACAGTTATATAGGGGTGTAACCATATTGTTTTGGTGATAAATGTGTGATTAGAGATAATAAGTGTATAGAAAAACAAGATATGATCCAATAGTCAGTGCTTTTCTCACTTTGATTATTCCATCATTTGTTCTGAACTTGCACCATGTAAGCCTGGGACTGAAAACACTGGATCTAAATGTATTTATTTAGGAATTCCATAGTTGTCATTATAGCTGATGTTCTTAGTGATACATGAGAGGTGATGCTCCTGGGTTCTCAGAACAAAGATACAAACAGGATCTGAGTTTCTTAAATTTCTCACTTTAACCTTTCTGGCTGATCTGGACTTGTCAGATAGTTGTTGTGCTGATAACTATTCATTCCATCCAATGTGGACAAAGCATTTATTATTTTTTTAATCTAATCTGGTTCTGTGTAGCTCAGAAATGTAATTTCCTCCTTCTTTTGTCTAAATAACTGCTTTTACTATTATCAGCAAAAATTGGTCCAATAAAAATATTGTATTTTTTATCTTGCCAGGCAAATGTTGAACATTTGACTGACAAAATGAAAACAGACATTCAGAGAGGCCTGGTACTCCGGTAAGTCATAGAAATATTTTAACAAGGACATGTTATAATTGTCAAAGAAGATCCATATCCTTATTGCAACATGACACTGAAAGAGTGTGAACTTTGAACCTTTTTTAATGTGTTGTAAGTCAGGAGCTCTTGGAAAGAACTGAGTGCAGTGTAGCTGAACGGTGATTCAACAGAAAAGAAGTCATTGCAGCCTCTGAAATATTGAAGAGAAATTAATAATTTTCAAATCTGTGAGATTGACTTTGATCTGTGGGTGTCTAATGGGCTGTAGAGAAAAAGAGAGTTGAAGATTTCTCAAGGGTATATGGTCTTTTTATATAGTTCGACTTTTTAACTAAATTAATGTGGGTATTTATATTTTTAACTGTTTTTGGGTTTTATTTTAATTGTGAGCCACCCAGAGTCACCCTCTGGGGGAGATGGGCAGCATATAAATTTAATAAATAAATAAAGTGCAAAGCTAAGTAGTTTGCTTACTGCACAGTCAATGTTCAGTGGTTTGTTTTACTATCACTTAAATTATACTGTATGATGTATGTTACAGGTAGACCTCGCTTACCAATTGACTCATTCAGTGACTGTTCGAAGTTACAACGGTGCTGAAAAAATAACTTTGTGACCAATGCCTGCATTTACAACCTTTGCAGCATCTCTCAGTCACATGATTGCCATTACAGTCAGTAATGACTGTAGCTGAACGGTGATTTGACAGAAAAGAAGTCATTGTAGCCTCTGAAATATTGAAGAGAAATTGATAATTTTCAAATCTGTGAGATTGACTTTGATCTGTGGGTGTCTAATGGGCTGTAGAGAAAAAGTCCTATGCCTGACCTGTTTTTTCCTCTCCCCCCCGCCCCCCCGCTTTACAGAGCAGAGAGATTGGAAAGGAAGGGATGACAAGAGAGTAAGCAGGCATACAATGGGGAATACACATAAAAAGGAATGTGGTGGTGCAGAGCCACAAGCGTGCTGAGCAAACAGCCAGTGTATTCCCCTTGTGTGCCTGCTTATTCTCTTGCATCCCTTCCTCTCCAATAAATGTAAATGCAAACATTAATTCCCTTCTTGCTAATTATCCTAGCACCAGGGTGAGCATTCCAAAGGGCGGGGGAGTGGCAAAAAAGGAAAGCTGAAGTAAAATCGTAAGCACAGTGGCAGTCATGTGATTTTCCACTTAGCGACTTATTCACTTAACAACAGAGTGCTGGTCCCAGTTGTGATTGCTGAATGAGGACTACCTGTAATCACTCCTATCCTGATACCCTGAAAATGTGTTGGATTAAAATTCCTATCATATGCATGGTAGAGGTGGTTCTATTTACAGACCAGTATAGCTAAAGAACATCAAATTGGAGGAGGCCATTAATCAGTTCCTCCTCAGTTCCCTGTACATGCATGATGGGGTAAAAATTTAGTAATGATCAATTTTCATATTTTTTTGGTTTGTAAATGGTTCTTTCCAAAGCCTTTGCCTTGTCTTCCCTCACATTCGCACATATGTGAGCATTAAAAACATTGCAATATAATATATATTAAATGTGTATCCTGAAAAAACAGTAAAAATGCAGCATACAGCAATTAATAAAAAATACAAAACAAGCAATGAAATAAGAAGTTTCTTGTCTTCAGAAAGTTAAGCATTACTAATTCTGTTTCATGTTCCACGGATTCAGCACTATTACCAAACCAATCCAAAAGCCCTGCGTTTTCTTTTTCTTTTGGGAAGGGGGAACCCTATGCAAGGGGTCTTTCTTATGAATTAAAAAGGCAGAAAGATTCATATGGAGAGAGCCAAACATACCCTAAACTCAGCCACAGAGAACTTTAGTATTCAGTAGTAACTTCTTTAATTATTTTCCAGACAATTTTTTTCTGTGTTTCCTTTTCTGCAAAAGATACAGTCATGCTTGCTTACAGATATTTATGTAATAAAATATTACACAATATTTTTTTCCTTTCTGGTTTTGTTTTTTTTTCTTTTTTTTTTAGCAATGAGAAGTGCCATGAACATTACACCACTGAGTTCCTGTATAACCTGTACTCCTCGGAGGGAAAAGGAATATTTGATTGCAGGATCAACGTTTTAGGCCATCTCCAACAGGTATGTAAAGATGAAGGCCACAAGACTGCACCAGCACTTTGAGGAGGCATAGGCTAGCTGATTAAAACTTGTAGCAGAGGGAATAATGACATGATAAAAAGTTTTGCTTATATGCTGTTCCAGTGAAAAATGAATCTGAGAGGAATACCCTGCTAATTATGTGAGGAGGTTTAAAATACAATATAAACCATAATGATCAAATACCTCTCACTCCATCCACCACCATCAAGTAGAACCATCCACTCAAGAAGGAAGAGAACCACTGAAAAACAGTAACCCCCATCCCAGGCCTTCATAGGCAGTCCAAAAGGTCACCATGATTAATGGTACCGAAAGCTGCTGTGAGATCGAGCAGGACCAGGAGAGTCATACTCCCCTCATCCCAGTCCCACCAGAATTTATCAACAATTGGTGTCTGTTGTTATCAAGAAAATGCCTATTTGGTAGCAGCTTCCTCAACTGAGGGCTCAATAATTAATAGATATTTTCCATCTCACACCTGTCTACACCTTGCTGCTTTTAACCATTTCTCACTTTTGCAAAACATACCTGCAAAATGACTTCTGAGCTGAATGGTCCCAGCCAAATATACATCAGCCATCTTCTCTTACAACAGGATTGGCATGGCTAGTCTTTTGGCTCTACTTTCAATTTTATATCTCTAGGGAGGTGCACCAACCCCCTTTGACCGCAACTATGGCACCAAGCTGGGTGTGAAAGCTGTTCTGTGGATGTCAGAGAAGTTGAAGGAAGTTTACCGCAAGGGTATGTCGTAATTATTATTTCTATGATAGAAAGTTGTTGACGCTGCTGCATCCTGTAACAAGAGAAGATGCTCAGGAGATGTTGGCAGAAGGAGGCGAAACCACTGTATTAAGCAATGAATTGCATGCTCCCAACTGCCTGCTTCTCAGTTTTTGTTTCTAATTAGAGGAGTAACAGGGCACTAAAGGAGAACAATCGAATGGTTAGTTGTAGAGGATATGTTGCTATTATATTATGAGGCTACTACTCTGAGGCTGCTCTGTCTCTCAGCCTTCCACTTGCTAAGAGAGACTCTTGGTGGCAGCCTGCCCACTTTCTTCCACTTAAGGGAAAGAGGAATTTAATCAAATATTGATCTCTACTACTTACCATTTTCTTTGACGAAGTGGTCTTGAACTACATCCAAATCTTTGCCATATAAGCTGTGTGTAGTAGCTAGTATTGTTTTTCATTTTTTAACTCCTTGCTGCTCTATTAGTCCCTTCTGCTATGTCAGAGAGTATGCCCTATCCCAACAGGCAATTTGCAGGCAAATTCCCTGCAGTTACTTCAGTATTTACAGTTCCCTCCTTTGTTCATACTGCCTATCTCTTTCCATCATTTCTATATTGTATAGTGCTAATCTCCCTGAAAATTATTTTGTGGAAGGACTTGCTTTCAAACAAGGCTATTGATTAATCATCAGAATGATTATCAGGAAGCTAGTTTTTCAGCATTTGTGGCTGAAAAACTACATTTCCATTCCAGCATTACCCATTCAGTGGGTAAATTATGTAATCATTTTCCTTGGAATTTCTCAGTACAATAGTTTAGGAAGCGTTCAGTCATTTGTAGTTGTTGCAGTATCCAGAATAACATATCCAGATAGCCTCATGTAACACCAAAGCATTTGTGTGATGAGATAATTTTCTGGCATTACAAGTAAAGACATTCTGTTTCTGTAGGCCGTGTATTTGCCAATTCTGCAGAATCTGCTTGTGTCATTGGCCTACGGAGGAAGACTGTATCCTTTAGTCCAGTAACAGAGCTCAAAAAAGTCACCGATTTTGAGTAAGTGTCTTGGTGGTAGAGTATCACCCAAGTTCTAAGGAAGGCATGCAACACTGATATGCTGGAAATTATGGCATACAGAATGATGTCAGACACTCTGTTCATGCATTGGTCTATCATCTGGATTTCCTTTCTGTCTGCTGATGTAGACATTACATTTAATCATCCCTTTTGGAGACCCTCTCATAAGCTTACTACGTATATTGAATCCAAAAGTGAGCTGTGGTGCTTCTTGACTATTACATAACTACTTTTCTCTTGAGAGGTAGGGAGTGTACAGATCTCCCTAGAAGCTGTGCCCCAAGACTTAAATATCCTGGGAATGTCTATGAGAGAGGCATGGCATGCATATATTCAGAGCTGCTTTGTTGTTACATCACATATGCCAGACTGGCATTCATCCAGAGTTTGGGTTTTTTTCTGTAGGCACAGGCTTCCTAAGGAGCAGTGGTGGCTGAACCTGCGTCTTATGCTGAAGATGCTGGCCCACTACCAGATCAGTCTGACTGAATATGTGTCTGGGAAGATGGAGCATGTCACCCGGCGCACACTCAGCATCGAGAAGGGATTCTAGCTACAGTCTTCTCTTAGCTTTGTCTCTGATCAATCTCTATAGTTCTCTCCCTCTCTGGCCTTCTCATGTCTTTTGAGTGCAAAGCTGATGCCACTGTGAGCCTGCAAGAGTGTGGCCAGAGGACAGCCTGCCTGTTGTTGCAGAATTACTCCATGCCCACAACAGGATCTTACATTCTTCCCTGCCCATTGAGGAGCGTCGACAGGGTTCACCAATCCCTTCTCAAGCCTCTTTGCTGCCCCATGAAGTAGAGGGCGAGTGCAGGCTAATGCCAGACAGAATGTGTTCTTATTTCACAGGGTTTTTTTAAAAATTCCTACACTACTTAGAAGAATTGTGTACTGATTGCCCCATGGACAATGTACTAGTTTTAGATTCTTATTGGCCTGGTGCCATGAAGGATGCAAGTTTTCAGAAAGGGGCTTCCTATAATTTGGAGAAACAGTTTCCCAAAATGTCACATTGGGAAAATGCTTGGGAAAATGCTCTAAAACTGGGGAAAATTCTCTAAAACAGCCAAGAATTCCGGTTGCCATCACTATTAACACGCAGCAAAGGTCCCACTTGGCAGAAGTATCTTGCTTGTAATGTAGTAGCAAACAGTAGGAGAGATCTTCTCTCTGCCCATACCTCCTTCACTTGAGGTAGTTCATGCCAACAAGGAAAGGGCAGTGTGTCTGAGTACTCAACGGGAGTTGCTGGTATGCCATCACTTTCCTTGGAATCCCCTTCATTCTATCTGGCCGGTGTGTTTAATTCAATATCCCTGGCTGGTGCTGTGATGGTGGCACAGCTCTTGACTGTGCTGCGTCTGTACTCTTCTGATGCATTTCTGTGAATTCAGTGCCCTATATTGCCTGTTTGTCTGTGGCATTGCTTTCTGTCCTGTAGAGATATTAAAAAATCCACTGAACTAACCCTGTGTATGCTAAAATTGTGTTTTTGATTGGGGACTGGCCTCCGATCTGCAAGAAGTGATATGTTAACCAGTTCCAGCCCCATGCATTCCAGATTGTCTGCTGAGAATATCCTTGCTAAGTAGTGTTGAATAAAAGACAGAAGGCAGGATTGTGTTTAATTATAAGTTTTCATACTAAGAAATCTGAGGCAAGAGATATTAGAACTTAAGACGCTGCCTCTGTGCAAAATTCAATTATTTGATTTTTTTAATTGGAAATTGTCTGCAGTTTTCCATTATCTTAAGAATTGGTCTTTTCCATTACGTGCAATCTAAGCCTTCAGGCTGAAAATGCAAGAGATGCACATGCTCTGACCTGTGCTATTATGAAAATGGCATGTAAGGGATTCTAACGCATCACCTCCTGCATCTCAAATCACCCTTAACCCAATAAGATAGGTTCTAATCCCCATGACATTCCTGATAGTTAACTGGAATACTTTCATGTAAACATGGAGAATTAAGAAATTATAAGAGATTTAGAATTAAACGGTGGTAGATGGGTGTGTGGGGGGGGGGGGGAGAGAAAGAGAGAAAGAATACACTTTAGACTATAATGCACATCTCAGGACCTGGATATAAAGAATAGAGCAGAATGAGAAGTTCTCTGAAGATTACAGCAAAGTTATTGGGCAAGTTGGTGTTGAAGCAGTTTTCTCACTATGTTGAGGAAAAAAATAGCTGGCTGGTTCAGTTGTACATGCTATAACAAATGAAGACTAAACTCCACTAGAACAACTAGTGGAGTTTATGATGTCAAAAGTTATCAAACTGCACAATTTCTCTGGCTTGGGCAGCAGACGAGATTTATATCCAGTAGTGCCATGAAAAGAATTCAAAAGGAACCTTGACAAAGCACATTGGTGTTAGTGAAGGACCCCTCCTTGAAGCACTGAGACAGTTGCATTCTGTGGAAGGTTCAGTCACAGCTACTTTGAGCGTTTTCATTGGTTGTCTCCACAAGTACCATCCCTGCTTGGTTGTGAAAAATTTATCTGTTCATGCAGGCATGCATTCATGAAGACAGTTTAGGAACTTGTATACCATAATTTCTATTTAATTAGAAAAAGAAATCATTGCACAATTCAAGAGACTTCTGTGCTAGGCAGATAGCCAGATGATTTAGGGTAGATTTCTTTGCTGGGCTTGTGTAAGAATAAGTAGTTCAGGGAAAGAATGTGCTGCGATAAACACAGCAAAAAACCCCATAAATTTACCAGAATTCTTTCTACGTTAGTTTAAGCACATTGGCAGGTAATGCCCTTAGCTTTACAAGAAAGCAATTTGCAAGATACTTAATAGCTCTGCTGCAGCTTTAGGACACAGTGTCAGGTATACAGACCTCTCATGATCTTGAACCACCTGACTTTCAATGTTATCTAAAACTATCACTATTTCTGTCACATCCCCTGCTCCTATTACATTTCATCATGCTATTTCCCCAACATAGCCTTTTCTCATATTTATCTTCACAACACTTCTACAAAGTACGTCAAGCTAAGTTTTAGCCCAAAAGATAATAACTGGGCTATGTTCACCCACTGGAGTACCTGTCTGAGTAGCAATGTAGACCCTTGTCTTTCCCATCTGATATTTCAATCTAAATATGTCACACTGGCACCTATTTAATGATTATCCTCTAATGTGTGTGTATCAAGACAATGTGTTTTTGGAAATGACATATGTCTGTTTAGACACGAGTCATTTTGTACTCAAAAACTTTTACTGCTGCCACCCTTGCTCCAACAGCTGTTCTAACAGACCGGCTGCATGTACACAAGTCACTGTTGAGAATTAAGAGGTGTATATGTGGTATCACCTTACCCTCACTCCCCTCATGTGTGTTTCTTTAATCAGCTCAAAGAGAACATAGGTTTATCCTGTAGTCCAAACTCAGCACCGATTTTGATATGTGGAAATTTGAATTTGAAACTAATGTCATGGTTGCTTCAGATCTGGATTTCATTCATTCCTGGGTAAAAAGGAATAGGGGGAGGGGGAGGTATAATAGTAGCATACACTCATTAACCTTAGAATAACATACTAATAGCACGAAACTTTAGCATCATGCTGTCAGTAGATTGAACAAAAATATGTGTGGTTCTTTCATCCATAATCCAGTTCAGAAGGCTTGAAAATTAAGCTCTAATTCTGGAATATACATTTGAAGAAAATGAAGGGAGGGTTGGCACCCTTTATCTGTAAATGCCATGTTTTGTTAGGTTAAGAAAAGTGTCCAGGAGAAAGATCAGATTCTTAAGAGCAATGATCCTTCCCCCTACAGTTCACATAAAGTTCATAGGGCTGCAAAGAAATAATCCAATTTTCTTTAAGCCAGTGCTTTAATTCATACAGAATTTCTCTCAAATGAAAAATCTCCAGAAATCTGAGTTAGGATTCTGAACTCACCCTCTTCTATAAAAATGAAACATTGAGACTATTCACAAGTAATATTTCTCAATATTAAAAATATGTTCTTAAGTGTCACTTGCAAAAACTTCTGTGAGTTGATGGTATTCCAGTACAGGATAGGTTGAAGCTTTTGCTGATTTTTTAAACCTTAAGTGAATTTTTCCAGAATATAAAACTTTAGGAGAGCCAATTAGATATTCACGAGCAGGAATAATTAAAAATAATCAAATTCAACTGTGTCAAGGCAAAAAAATTCTAAGGTAGTACGCAAGCATTTATGAATATTAAGACAACCAGACGAGAGATAAAAATCTAACAAGATAGTCAACATTATAAAGACACCATTTTCCGCTTCCCGACTGGTAGATTTCAATCACAAGAAAAATTATGCTTACAAGGTCTGGTTCCTCACTCCTACTCAGTTTATTTAAAATACTGCACATATTTTGATACTTTGTGATTAAGCTATTTGCTTTATTGATATGTGGCATATTTCACTTTTTTTTCCTTCTTTCAATCTTTTGTGTTTGACTTTATTAGGCTTTTTTCACTGTAGTATAATACTTTTGTGAAGATATTTAAGTTTCACCAGTAATGTCTTAAATATTGTAAGATAACACCTTTGGTGTTCACACTTCCTTCATAACTGTGACAGTAGAATATTCTATAGTAGATAATGCAATGTAACCCATTTTTACAAGAATATATGCTGGATTCCCCCTATAGTCCAGTTCTCAAAAGAAAGCAATTCAACTTTTCTGAGAAAAATGTAACTGGTTGGTATCTGCCCAGTTCTTCCCCCTAAGCGATTCCTTGCTATCTATAAGGAAACTATTCAGATATAGCTGGTGCCTTTTTATTTAAAACTTTACAAATACTATCCTTTCGACATCTTCTGAATTGCTACTATTCTTTTGATAAACCACAGTTGTTTACCATAGTTTGAGCAAAAATCTTGATTCCTATGTAAACTTGGATGAAGATAATGCTTCCAGAACAAAGTGACGCACAGCTGTAATGGTTGTGGATAAGAGTTCATATCATGCAAGTATTTACCCTGAAGCCCTAATCACGGGAAGGAAGTACTGTTTTTAAAACATCTGCTAGAAAGGGCACATACCATTTGGAGTCATGGCAAAACCAGAGGACTTGACTTAACCACTTTTTGCATACATAAAATACTGGATGGCCAATTAAGTACCAAGGATTGAAACACCAGAAGCATTCCTGAAAAATCAAGATTTAAGTGTTACAAGAACATTGTATTTTTCTATACATCACTGAGTCACTTAGCTTACATATGATTTTGTCGACATTAATCAAATAGGTGGAGCTGGACAATACTCTAAAAGTGTAGGCCCCAATTTTTCCACCACCCTAGCTCACAGAAAGACGTTTTTAGAGGACTGAAAACGGGGGTTTATTTTATTTTCATTTGCATGGTAACATTACCCCAGAAATGTTGATCAACAGAAGCAAAAAATCCCAAGTTACAAGTGGAACTTGCTGCTAACCAAGTTAGTAAGGGCCAGATAGTCCTATCCATACAGAGATAAACCCAGATCTGGGTCAGCATTCTATAAATAATCAACAAAAAAGCACACAATTTGCAACCACAGCCATTAGTCAAAGGATTTTCATCTTATGGAAGGAAAATTCTACCTGTTTCACAGCATAGTGAAGCTCCTGCACTAGATGTAGCTTGACAGACTAGAGAGGCTAGAGGACCCACTATCTCAGATTATACTGAAGTGGATTTTGTTCAGTACAGTAGAGACTAATGCTGGTTCCTTACAGAATCACACTGATGTTGTATCCTCCCCTCAAATAACATTTATTTTTCTAGAAGGCTGCATGGACAGAGGGAAACGTTCAGAGTTATAATATGGAATTGTAATTCAAAATTTACTGCAAGTGACAATTTTTTCATCAAGTTCCTTAATAGAGGAGAAATTACGACTTCCTCAAGCTTTTAATTTAAACATTCAGTGATTTTTCTTTTTTAGTTTTAACATTTTATGAAATTCTGGCTTTGAGGACAGGATTATCAAACACTATTAAATGGAGAAAGAGAAGATGGAGACATGAAGCTTAGTCTTGCTCCAGTATTGGGATATTAGGGAAGGCCACCATGTTAACCAAGTCAGATGTATCACAAGCTTAGTCTGACAAAGCCATGAATATAGGCATGATTCTTCTAGCTGGAAGGCAGTAACAGGAGGTGAAATACATCCTTTTCCAAATGACAAGTACTGTCTGTAACTCTATACATGCTTGTTTGCCATCTCTGCTGCCAGCCTTTGTGGAAGGTGGGGTACTAGTTGCATAAATGTAGGCACACAAATTGTAGATGAAAAAGTATTGTAGAACATGCTTCTAGCACATGAAACACAGGATGTGCTTGTTTTTTCTGTACACAATCATACATTCTCATGGGAAGCCCAACAGCACACAAAGGATGCTAGAAGGCTAGTGAAATGAATTCTGCTGATCCACAAATAGTTGCCTAGGATGTGCTATCGGTCCTCATGGAGTTCCTTCTTCTGCAAGGCTTGGAGTTTGTTTCCAACTGTTTGATGGAGGACTTCTAAACCCTCTGAATCCAGCTCTTCTAGGAGCAGCATGATGGCACTGAGGATATTGTTCTGTTAATCCAGGAGACAAAAATCAAAATCAGAGCAAATCATAGAATTACTCACTCTGCAGAAGCAGCCTAGTGCTCTTATCATTACTACCTCAATGTTTTCCTCCAATCTGTTCTCACATATTTAAGCAGATTATTCTATGAACAGAACTGACATAGAAGACAGATTTATCAATGGTACAATGATAGAAAAACTAGGTTCAAAGTCCACTGGAGTGGGCGTTTATATTAAATATCATCATCATCATCATCATCATCATCATCTCCTTGTTTAGAGACAAAGGGTTTCTAATTAACAGTTTGAAGGAGAATTACAACATTATCTCTATGAAGTCTGCTTTTGTACTATCTGCCTGGTATGGTGGAAGGAAGAGTTATATTAGGGGCAGATGTTCAGTCTAATCCAGCACTGCACTGCACTGTCCTTGTATGTCCCAGGTATTTGGGATGGGGGTGGGGTGGGGGGGAGGACCCAGGCACAAGAGTTTTCTAAAGACCTATTTAGAAGACATCTATTCTTTGCACCTACTATTTTTCAAGCTTTTTGCTGGATTCGTTCTGTCCAAAAGAAAAATACTTGGCACAATGAAAGCTGTATTCATTGGTAACTTTGCTTTTAATAAGAACATTGACAGATTCATAGGCTATTTTTCAGGACCATCTGTTCACTGCAGCTCACATAACTGATAATAAAAAGGTAAAGTAAACATGCCAGACATTATAGATTATTATGAAGCAGCACCTGGTTTGTCAATCCAGTGTAATGTTAACATTTCAAAATTAGACAGCATACAATCAACCTGAACCACAGGGCATCACTGTAAGATAAAGCATTTGTACATATATTTATTATGGTTAGTTGCACAGTCAGCCAGATGTTTAGACTGGATTTGGTATTTTTATCCCCCTATCAAGTCCTTCCCAAGGACCTGGGATAGGCAGATGTTGTGGTTTGATGGTGGTGGTGATGATGATTATAAAATAGGATTAAAGTGAAAGAACTAGTAAACATCACTTACTTTTGAGAACTATTGAATTTTGATCTGCTCTGCTCCCTTTTTTCTTAAATTACTAGGACCAACTAGCTACACAGCATTCACAACGAACTTGGAAATCCCAGCCAACCAATAACTTCCTCACAACAGCAAAGAGTTGCCCCGCCCAACCCCCACCTATATGCATGGAATATAAAGGTTAATAAATGCTTTTTGTCTCTCCAACTTGGGCTGCCTATAAAAACAGCTTCTGTAAGGGTCTTTCACTATTCCAACCCAGCAGAGCTGAGCTGATTATTACCTGGGTTTTGTACCACTGTTTAGTGCAAGGCAACACATCATATGATCCAAAAATACACAGAACTATGGATTTTTGGGGTGGAGAAGACTCTTATGCTCACCCATTTTTTCCGGTTACCACCTACTTCTGGGGGTAAAAACTTATCTCTTGGAATAACAGGCTTCATACCAAGTTGCTCACGGATTTTACTGCACAGGAAGAGGGACATAAGCAAAAGGATGAATTAATGCAGAGTCCTATAAACATAGCACCTTGCAAAGTACTATATTTGAAGAGGGACACCTAGATGCTGCATAAAAAGCTAAAATGTAATGTTTCTGCATACTTAAAAATCAAGGAATCTGTTCTCATATGGTGATTTACTGATTTACACAAGTGAGGAATCAATTTTACTCCAGGTAAGACTGAACCGTGTTACACCAAACATTCCACATAAATTAAATCCAAAAAATAAATGCTAACAACAAACAACAGAGCTCGCCTCACTTTGTCTCCTCAAGGCTGAAGTTCACGAGTTCATTTTCTGTTGTAGATTCTGTCGTGCTGGACTCAGTGTTAGAGTATTGGCAGCAGCTGTCTACATCTGTTTTAACTGGGGGTGTTGTTATCTCCTCTCCTTCTAACAGTGCATGCGACAGTTCTTCCTCTGTCACCACTATACATATCAAACAAAAGCCAAAGAGGGAGCAGTATTACTTATTTATTCTTACAATGCTTATAACCCGCTCCTTCCCAGAAGATTCTGAGCAGCTTTACAGCAATAACATTTTTTAAAAAGTAAAAATAAAATGTGCCAAGCAGATTCACCATATTAAAATCCAAGCCCACAGTACTTTTGGTATAGTCCTATATATTATATTTGATATATGTATTAATATATAATATGAAAGGCTCCTTTGATTTTAAAAGATGCGGCTATGTACCATTCTTCCAATACAGCTAATTCTGTGAATCAATAAGTTCACAGGAATTTAATTTAATAACTGCTTTTCTCATATTTGAAACTAATATATTAAACTAAGAATATATTTAGCAAAAAATACGTTTTCTGTTGATAAGCAGGTCCTTAATCTTATAAAATACTAGAGAAGAGGGGAAGGATCAGGTGCTAGAATTTGCCGCCACCTTTTCTGAACTTTCTGAAGTTTAAATGTGCATTTTTGACAACAGATATTAATTTCTTAACACAAGGCAGGAATAGCATTGCCTTAACTATAAGCTAACTGAAGCTAATTGTAACCCAACATATGTAATTAACTCTCTTTTGAGCTCTAAATAATGTGAGCCCCATGGAGCTCATTTTGTCCTCCAAAAACCCTAACCCAAAGGAAAGACTGAAAAAATTCAGCCTCGTCTTCTCTGAGGGCCACAAATGGAATGCTGACAAGGCCTGCAGACTGCTCATAGGTTGCCCACCAGTATACTAAAGGGATAACTACATAATATGTGAAAGCCAACGATGCTGAGCTTTTGTGCACTTGTTCCTGGCAAGGAGTTGTTTTCATATGAAACGATAAATTAATACCCTCCCCCTCATCAGTTCAAATAAGTATTAATTCAAAGTACTCTCTCATTCTGCTACACAATTCTTCCTAAGCTTCTCACACACCCCACCAAGGAATTTGCTGCTATACACACTTTTATTGTCAAGCTTGTGAAGGCTAGGAAGATTACGCAGCACTGTCATTCTGTAGTGATGGAGGTCAGAGCCACAGCAGGGATTCTCAGACATCCAGAGGATTCTCAGGCAGGACAGTTTTTTCAAGTGGAACAGCTCATGGAGGCTTGAAATACAGTTTCTCCTGAGATAAAGCTCAGTTAGCTTCTGGCACTGGTTAATAGGTTCCAGACTGGAGATGTTATTTGCACTAGAGAAGAAAACAAATAAGGTGGAAACCAAAGGCAGCATTAACAACTACAACTCTTTGTGCAACATAAAAATCCTAAGCCACCTGGATATACAAACATCTGTAGGCCTTTCTTATTGTTCTGTAGAACATCTGAAATCTGAAAGAACCCATGAAAAATAAGAGAGGAGAAAGAGAAATAACCAGATCATTACATTTACATTGTTCATTATATTTTCAAGATTTTGAAATCAGACTACATCATCAGACTGCCCACCGATATTCAAAATTACTTAGTTTTTAAGAGAGTACAAGCCTTGTGTGCTGTTGCTCCTGAACTTAGAAATAGAGCTAGGACCAGAAACAAAGATGCACTGAATAAAGAGAAGGTAAAAGAAGATAAGGCTGGGATCCAGAGCACAAAGCTATGATAATGTGCACTTATGACGTGAGGTACATAGAAATCAAGAGGAATAAAAATAAATCCCTGAAATGATACATACACAGACAGACAACAAATAGATAAATAGATAAATGGATAGGGTCTTCAAGAATGATTTGAGTAATAGATTGCTAATTTATACAGTTAATGAAATAAGGAATGAAGACCTGCAATTTCCTTCCTTCTAATCTGGTGTTATTAAATAAAAATAACAATAATTTAAAGCATAGAAAAGAGGGTATAGCTGAAGGGCTAGGTTAGGCACATGATGCAGAAATATGAGACTGCACACTTCCAGCTTGGAATGGTGCTGTGAGTGCATGTCTCTTACCTCTCTCCTGATTAAAGTGTTTTCAAACTTCTGACTGTGTGGAAAAAAAACTCTGATCATCCCATAAATAAAACTTTTTATTACATATTATTTTGCTTTTAACGACCTATTGATATGGCAACTAGGCCCAAACAATCAACAGCTAGCTTAATTTAAGCTGTACCACTATCTGCCAAACCAGGGAAGATGGTGAAGGAGGAGTCTCCCACTAACTTGTTAAAAGAGATCAGGCTCAGGTACAAGTCTTGAAGCCAATCCAACAAGATCTGGCAGAGCTTAAAAATGATTTAAGGCAATTGCAAGAGAAAATGGCTCGCTCTGAAGACTGGCTAGCTGCTCACAGCACTATTACTCAAGCTAGTAATAATATTTTGGATAAACGAATTACATACTTAGAGTTGCAATTGTGCAGGAAAAATTGACATGACCCTCCAAGTCAATTCAAACCTGGCTGAATTTATGGAGGATTTTTTCAGAAAGCTCCTTTCTTTGTGAAAGGACCTTCCAGTTGAGATTGCACATGAGATTAAATGCCTTTAATGAGATGTCAATTAGAAAGTTATGGAATGTAACGCCCAACAGAAGATTTGACCCTTTTTCACATGCTAAATTGACTATGGGGAAACCCAACTTTAAAAATTGGGAAAAAGATGGTGATATGGAAAAATTGGATGGAAGCAGGGATATTAACTTTGGACCAACTGATAAACAATGAAGATGAATGTTTAACATACTCTGTGTTAAGAGATAAATATCATCTACAGGTGAAACTCGAAAAATTAGAATATCGTGCAAATGTTCATTTATGTCAGTATGGCAACTCAAAAGGTGAAACCAGTATATGAGATAGATGCATTACATGCAAAGCGAGATATGTCAAGCCTTACTTTGGTATAATTGTGATGATTGTGGCGTACAGCTTATGAAAACCCCAAATTCACAATCTCAGAAAATTAGAATAGTGTGAAAAGGTTCAATATTCTAGGCTCAAAGTGTCCCACTCTAATCAGCTAATGAATCCATAACACCTGCAAAGGGTTCCTGAGCCTTTCAATGGTCTCTCAGGCTGGTTCAGTAGGAATCACAAGCATGGGAAAGACTGCTGACCTGACAGTTGTGCAGAAAACCATCATTGACACCCTCCATAAGGAGGGAAAGCCCCAAAAGGTAATTGCAAAAGAAGTTGGACGTTCCCAAAGTGCTGTATCAAACCACATCAATAGAAGGTTATGTGGAAGGGAAAAGTGTGGCAGAAAAAGGTGCACAAGCAGCAGGGATGACCGCAGCCTGGAGAGGATTGTCAGGAAAAGGCCATTCAAAAGTGTTGGGGACTTTCACAAGGAGTAAACTGAGGCTGGAGTTAGTGCATCAAGAGCCACCACACACAGACGGATCCTGGACATGGGCTTCAAATGTCGTATTCCTCTTGTCAAGCCGCTCCTGAACAACAAACGTCAGAAGCGTCTTACCTGGGCCACAGAAAAAAAGAACTGGTCTGTTGCCCAGTGGTCCAAAGTCCTCTTTTCTGATGAGAGCAACTTTTGCATCTCATTTGGGAACCAAGGACCCAGAGTCTGGAGAAAGAATGGAGAGGCACACAATGCACGATGCTTGAAGTCCAGTGTGAAGTTTCCACAGTCTGTGTTGATCTGGGGAGCCATGTCATCTGCTGGTGTTGGTCCACTGTGCTTCATTAAGTCCAGGGTCAACGCAGCCGTCTACCAGGAGATTTTGGAGCACTTCATGCTTCCTTCCGCAGACGAGCTTTATGGGGATGCTGACTTCATTTTCCAGCAGGACTTGGCACCTGCCCACACTGCCAAAAGTACCAAAACCTGGTTCAATGACCATGGGATTACTGTGCTTGGTTGGCCAGCAAACTCGCCTGACCTGAACCCCATAGAGAATCTATGGGGCATTGCCAAGAGAAAGATGAGGGACATGAGACCGAACAATGCAGCGGAGCTGAAGGCCGCTATTGAAGCATCCTGGTCTTCCATAACACCTCAGCAGTGCCACAGGCTGATAGCATCCATGCCACGCCGCATTGTGGCAGTCATTGCTGCAAAAGGGGCCCAAACCAAGTACTGAGTACATATGCATGCTTATACTTTGCAGAGGTCCGATATTGTTCTATTTCCAATCCTTGTGTTATTGATGTCATGTAATATTCTAATTTTCTGAGATTGTGAATTTGGGGTTTTCATAAGCTGTACGCCATAATCATCACAATTATACCAAAGTAAGGCTTGACATAACTCGCTTTGCATGTAATGCGTCTATCTCACATATTGGTTTCACCTTTTGAGTTGCCATACTGACATAAATGAACATTTGCACGATATTCTAATTTTTCGAGTTTCACCTGTATCAGAAGTAACCCAATGGCAATATTTACAGCTACAACATTTGTTAACAACATTGTTTGGACTAGCAGTATTTTCAGCTTCTGAGACACCTGAGATACTAGAACAACTTTTTAAATCCTTTAAAACTAAAAAACCTATTAGTTTTTATAGAAATTTGTTATCAATAAATCAATTTGATATGCTGATGATAAGAAATGAATGGAATAAAGAATTAGAGGTCCCTATATTGCCTAAACAATGGGAGAGTGTCTTAACTTCCATAGCAAGAGTGTCAATGGACCTGAAACTATGACTTATATAACAAAAAATAATGTTTAGAATTTATTATACTCCATTACGTCTGTATAGAAAAGGACTATCTAAAACAGCATTCTGTTGGAGTTAATGCTTCTTTAAAACACATGTTTTTACAATGTCCTATACTTACTAAGTTTTGGGACAAAGTAGTAGATTATATAAATGTGACTGTGTGACAAAAGCTAAAATTTTAAGAGGATAATCTCTTGAATTACATACCTATTACATGGAATTTGACAACTGGATGACATAAATGGATTCTCCATGCCCTTACTATGGCCAAAAGACTGATACTGCAGCATTGGAAAGATAAATGTATGGCCCCATTCACTCAATGGATGGAAGACCTGGCTGCACCTATGAGTGGATTGCCTATAGGCACAAACTTTGTATGAACAAGTATAATGAAAAATGGAACTCATTTATACAAAATACAGTAGGTTAAAAAAGAATGATAATTATATAAGTGTATTAGAAATAAATATATACAGTTGCAAGAAAAAGTATGTGAACCTTTTGGAATTTCATGGTGTTCTGCATTAATTTGTCATAAAATGTGATCTGACTGTCATCTAGGTCAAGAGTATTGACAAATATAATGTGCCTAAAATAATAACACAAAAACAATTCTGATCTTTCATGTCTTTATTGAACACACTCATTCAACATTCAAAATGCTAGTGGAAAAAGTAAGTGAACCCTTGGAACCAATAACTGGTTGACACCCCCTTGGCAGCAATAACCTCAACCAGGCGCTTCCTGTAGCTGTGGATCAGACCTGCACATCATTCAGGAGGGATTTTAGCCCATTCTTCCTGGCAGAACTGCTTTAGCTCTGTCATATTCTTTGAACGTCTCATGTGTATGGCTCTCTTCAAGTCATTCCATAGCATCTTTATTGGGTTGAGGTCTGGGCTCTGACTTGGCCACTCCAAAAGGCGGATTTTGTTTTCTGAAGCCATTCTGTTGTGGACTTGCTGCGGTGCTTTGGGTCATTGTCCTGTTGCATCACCCAACTTCTACAGAGTTTCAGCTGACGTACAAACATTCTCACATTATCCTGAAGAATTTTTTGATACATTTGGGAATTCGTCTTCCCCTCAATGACTGCAAGTTGGCCAGGCCGTAATGCAGCAAAGCAGGCCCAAATCATGATGTTTCCTCCACCATACTTTATGGTTGGGATGATGTTTTCATGATGATATGCAGTGCCCTTTTTACGCCAGATGTAGTGCTGCGTATTCTTTCCAAATAGTTCAATCTTTGTTTCATCAGTCCACAAAACATTTTGCCAATACCGCTGTGGAGTGTCAATGTGCTCTTTTGTAAACTTCAGGCATGCAGCAATGTTCTTTGTAGTAAGCAGCGGCTTCCTTCGTGGTGTCCTGCCATAGACACCCTGCTTGTTCAATGTTTTACGTACTGTAGACTCATGAACACAGATGTTAGCCAAGTCCAATGATGCCTTCAAATCTTTGACTGTCACTCGGGGTTGTTTCTTTACCTCATTGATAGGGTAGCTTCGTTGTGCTCTTGGGGTCATTTTGACTCGGCACCACTTCTTGGTAGAGTAGCCACAGTCCCAAAGTGTCTCCATTTGTAGATTGTTTGCCTAACGGTAGACTGGTGAATTTCTAAGGTCTTTGAAATCACTTTGTAACCCTTTCCAGCTTTATGTAAATCAACAATTCTCGATCGTAGATCCTCTGAAAGCTTTTTTTGGCGAGGCATGGCTCACATAAGCGTATTCTTCTTATGTGGAGCAAACTCAAAAAGTTTGAGTGGTTTTTATCAGTCAACGTAGCTCTAGTCCACACCTCCAAGGCTTAACAAGACTCCAGGTATGCTAACACCTGACTCCAATTAGCTTTTTTGAGGTCAACTCAAGGGTTCACATACTTTTTCCACTAGTACTATGAGGTTTTTATGGTTGTTCTCAATAAAGACATGAAGGATCAGAATTGTTTTTGTGTTATTATTTTAGGCACATTATATTTGTCAATACTCATGACTTAGATGACGGCCAGATCACATTTTATGACAAATTAATGCAGAACACCATGAAATTCCAAAAGGTTCACATACTTTTTCTTGCAACTGTATGTACTTGAATAATATTTACGTTAGATAACAATTTTTTTTTTTTTTAAATCTGCGCTCAGTCGTTAACAACTCTGCAGTGACTGCTTGGACGAGTCCTTGCAGTTTTCAAGGCAAGGTGTTTCGGAAGTGGTTTGCCAGTGCCTCCTTCCTAGAGCAGAGCCCAGCTGGCGAGCGCAGGAGGCGGGGTTTCCGTTGCTTCGCGCCCTTTTCGGGCGAGTGCGGTTTCGTGCTTACCAGCAACTGGTCCTGTCTCTCTGTGCAAGGCGCCGCCAGCATTTTTCCTCCCACTGGAGTGAGAGTACCCATTTATCTACTCACGTGAGTTTTCGAACTGTTGGGTTGACAGGAACTGGGGAAGAAACAGGAGCTCACCCTGTTAACGCAAAGGCTGGACTCGAACCACTGAAGCGTCGACCATTTCTGGCCGGCAGCTTTCAGCATCATTAAGCCGCTGTGCCACCGCATCCCCCTCCAGATAACAATTACAATTCTATATATACTTAACTGTTATAACGATATATTATATTTTGTTTCCTTTTTTCCTGTTGTGCTTTTTTTAACTTTCTTTTTAAAGCACTTTTTATGCATTTTGTTTTTCTTTGAGAATATATGTATTTGCATTGTAATTAACTTTGCATTGTTTTCTTTTTCTGTTACTATTTAAAAAAATAAATAATTAGAAAAAGAGAGACTGTCCATGTATGTGTGAGAGTCAGGAACAGGGGCGTCAAGAATTTTGATGTCAGGATTAGCCCAGGAAACTCCAGGAGACAGTACAGATTCAATTCAGCAGGGTTTATTGGCTTTAGTCCCGTTACAGAAATCTTCTCAGAGTGAGAGCAAATTCCAGGGTCACCCTCCCAACCTCCCTTGCATTCTTTAGGGAGGGTTCAGTCTCATCCTCTTATCAGTACCCCGTTGCTCGGGCGATGAGAGTAAATTCTTGACCCCCCTGTTCCTGACTCTCACAGTATGATCCGATAATGAAATAATATTGCTGCACCAGTTCTTAATGAACAGCCATGTATTGATACTGGTAAAGAAGTTATAAATGTACTACAAATAGAACTTAAAAATGAAACATAAGAACACAATGATTTGAGAGGCACATTGCCTGAATGCTCAAGAGCTGGTAAGGATTTATGTTCAGGTTCCATGCTGAAAGAAAGACCACTGGTTTCCCTTGGGTTTTCGTTAGGCAGCCATTGCTCTAACACACACCTGAATGTGATCACCTCAACATTGGGAAGCTCACGGCAGATTGTTATCTAGATGATTAAAAAGAAGAAACAGACAAAATATTAGCAAAACTTCAGTCTTGCAGGGAGAAGGAACAAGGTATGTAATTAATCGATTGAGCTAATAAGCCTATTGATAAATACTGTATTTAAGCATCCATAACAGAAGTACTGTATTACAACATTCTCCTATGTAGATTGAAGCCAAAATGGACTGAATCCAACTATTTGACAGATTGACAGAACTACAGAAGTCAGCTGAATCAACAGGTTTTTCTATTTCAAAGTTACCTATACTATTACTGGGTGCTGTTTTTCAGAATTTCAGGCAACAGTATTCCCTAGAATATAATAGCAGACATCCTTTTATCTTGAAATGCTAGGGCTTGAACTTCCTGCAAACAAAGCATATGTATTACCACTTGTCCCTTCCTCAATGGCAGTGCAGATATACAGTGCAACTGAGTCCATTGCAACTCTGTCAAAATCAGGCAAGGCAAATCACAATGACATAAAACCTCCAATTGATGAGTCAATCCTTTGATCTCTTCTCATTGGCAGCTTCAGCATGAGGTACTTGTAACTAAAGGTGGCTCAGAATTACACTACTGCCAGCTCCCCAGCCCTCTAATATCTACTTTTCCAGTGAGAAAGAAGCAAAGTACCAACTGATGAGTTTTTGCTTCTTCCCTGGATTTAGTATCTTGGTTTCACTCAGGTCAGGGAACAGCTAAGAACCTCTCATGATCCCCTGCTGGGAAGAGTCTATGAGAAAGAACCAATACTGTAGTAATTATTTCCATTTCTTACATATTAGAAAATTAGGAATGGTACTTACATCCGAGATACGGCTTCCCCTAAAGAAAGAAAAACATATTTAACAGGCATATATAAAATAGTATATTAACTAAAGCAATATTCACACTAAGAAAAGGAGAGCTATAAATGATAGAGCAATTGAAGCCCCCTACAAATGCCCTTTATGCTTTTAGTGAGCCTGTGAAAGGCAGCGTGGCCTACTCATGACCTGCTTTATACATTTTGTCAACATCTCCACAATATACCTATGCTTGTATGTGCACAGATGCTACTCCTTGCAATTGGAAAGCCTCTGAAATTCCCAACTCTGTGAAAGACTTCCTATTTATGTGCAAGTCAAACTATGTGTAACCACACTGTAGCTAGGCCAACAAATTTGGGCATAATAATGGGAGAGAGCTATTTCCCCAGCCCCAATATTTCAAGGGGAAGCCCAAATTTCTGGGGTTAAATAGAAATAGGATTTACAAACAGAGCTGTAATCACAGTACAGCAGCCATTCTAGTCTTTATTCCTAGGGATCCTAGTTTGGAATGAATAAATAGCACAGGTCTCTACTCTGACTGAGTTTACAATGTAAACTGTGGTCCAGGAAAAGAATGTACATGGAGAAGCTTTGATTAAGCAAACTAACAGTGAGCAGTAGTGACCACTGGAACCATTGATAGTATTCATATTATAAGGTGGAAGGCTATTAAAAAAACAGTGGCTGCAGTTCCCAGGACTTTCTCTGTATACAGAAAGATACAGTAAAAGTCCTGCATTTTAAATTTGGTACAGAAAAGGGGATGCCAACGGTTTGCAGTAACAAGCCAACACAGCACAATTTGGAATGTAAGATATTTCAGACAGAAGAAAACAAAACAGAAGGGTGGGAGGGATGAGTGTAGGATATTTCTGGATAACTTTAGAACAATATATTTGGAAAATAGGAAAGGCACTGCTATTGTAAGAAAAAAGAGGGAAAGAAGAAAAATACAGAAAGATATAGCAATAAGACATATATGCCATCTATTACCAAAAAAGAAAAGTATGAAAAAATTTTTTAAAAAACAGATCAATGAGGAGCCAGAAAATTCTTATAAACAGACTGCAGGAGTCAGGAAGGTAATTAGGAAGAAAGTAATGCTTCAAGTAGCTTCAATCCACAACACTAAAAGCTTTTTGTTTGAGCATCAAATCTGCAACCATGGAACTCAAAAGGAACAGCTGAGCGATGGTCTAGGCACACAATAGCATATGTTAATCAGGCTGTATTTGGTTAAGTTCTGAATAGATTCCATGTACAACATGTTAGACTTCAGGATAATGTCGTGACTCTGCTTGCTTTGAAAGGGATTTAGGAGCCCAAAGTCATTTTTTTGGCCATAGCTTCATCCTGGATATTCAGACAAAAGTCATGTTTTACCATCCCTTTTATGCTGCATGCTTGGTCAACTGATGAATGGAAATGGAAGTGGAGGAGGAAAATAGGCCATGTACTGAAATGTATAAAAGAGGATGAAAAAATGACTGACTGACCAGATAATGAAATGTCATTTTTAATTCTGCAAAACAGAAAATAAAGATATTGAATTGGAATGTAACAACCATTTCAGTTACTAGTAATCAATATTTATATAGTGGCTTTCAACGTGATTGGGACTGAATACATTCTTTCGCTTTTCAGCAACTCTGGATTTAGAAATCAGAAGACAGTCTGTAACTAATGTTACTATCACGATGAACTTTCAGGAATTCACATTTTGCTGGCCAAAGCCTTTATAATAATTCTGCAAGGCACGCTTTTTCCACCACTAGGCCTCTTGGTGGAAAATCTCAACCCCTTGGTCCTCATTACGAAGAAAACGGAGCAAATGAAAGCGAGGAGCAGAAGCTCTCCAAACCTTTACTGAACTACAGCGACCAGCACCTCAGCCGCCACGGCCAATCGCGAGGAATGCCGGCAACTGCAGTTAATATAAAAGGCCACCGGTTGCCCTCCTCACCAGCAATTCAGCTTGCGGACCCCTCCGAGGCTCGTAGCCTTCGCTCGAGACAAAACCGCTTTACGGGTCAATTTCATGGTCCCGGGACGACCATCGGGCTTCTCGGGTCTCTTAGCAAAAGCTGGCCTGGGAACTTCTGACGCGTTTCCCAGGACGGCTCCAGGCGCAGGCGCCATCACCTCCATCCCATTCCCAGCGGAGCTCACAGGCTGGCAACGAGAGGCAGAACCTAACTGTCTTCTCCCGCCCCCTCGCCGTCGCCACGCCTCTTAACGACGGCGCACAAGCCTCAGCAACGACTGCAGGGGCGGAGTCAGTTGTAGCGGTCCCGGGGGCGGAAGCGGTGGGGGGGAGTTTGCTTTCTGTCGCAGTCGCGGCGTTGCTTCCCGCTTCACGGAGTGCCCTTCCACTGAAGTGTTACACGTCACAGTTTCCCACCTTACCTGGGCAGAAGATTGCTTGTTTCTCACAATCATTGTACCCCCTGTTCGTTAACTGTATGTCTCCTGTCCTTCGGAGACGGGCTGATCGACGTTTGTGGATACATCTCAGTTTTTCATTACTTGCATGCTTGCTTTTTTTCCGTATTCCTCTTCAACTTTTTCTCCCTGTATTAAAAATTAGCATACCTGGTTTCACCCCTTGGTGCTTTATCTTCTTAACACGCCTGTGTCGTAGCCTGGGGCAAGCAAATAGTGGCAGTCTGCATGCAGCAGTTATGAATTGGTAGAAGCATAATTCACAAAAAATGTTCAGCTTCATGCATAAATAAGGTAAGTAGATGTCTTTGAGGAACAACATGGGTAAACTGCCCAACATCTAAGGGATGGATTATGTGCCGTCACATTGTTTTCGACTCCTAATGACCACATAGATTTTCTCCAAAACGATCTATCCCTAACCTGTTTTTTCATGTCTCCCAATAGTGCACCCCTTGCCTCGGTAACTGAGTCCATCCACCTTGCTGCTGGTCGTCCTCTCCTCTTTCCTTTCACCTTTCCCAGCATTAGAGCCTTTTCCAGAGATCTCGGTCTTTGCATAATGTGTCCAAAGTAGGATTATTTGAGCCTGGTCATTTGTGCCTTGAAGTGAGAACTCTGGGTTGATTTGTTCAATAATCCATCAGTTTGTGTTCTTGGCCCTCCATGGTATAGTCAGGAGTCTTCTCCAACACCAAAGTTCAAAAGAATCAATACTTTTCCTATCCTGCTTCTTTAAAGCCCAACTTCCGCTTTCATAGAGCATCACAGGGCTTGCATGATTCCGATCTTTGTAGGTATAGACACATCACGGCATTTGAATATCTTTTCCAAGGACTTCATGGCTGCTCTGCCAAGTGCTAGTCTGCAGCATATTTCTTGACTGCTTGTTCCTTTACCATTGATGGTTGATCCTAAAAGGCAGAAGCTATCCACCACTTGGATATCTTCATTGTCAGTTCTAAGGTTGGTTGTTCTACCTGTTGTCATTAATTTGGTCTTCTTTATATTTAATTTTAGCCCCACTTTTTCAACATGCTCTTTGACTTTTAGTACTAGGGCTTGCAGATCCTTTGCATTTTTGGCTATCAGGGTAGTGTCAGCATTGTGCAGGTTATTGATATTTCTTCCTCCAATTTTAAAACCACACTCATCTTTTTTCAGTCCAGCTTCCCTTAATATACATTCCACACATAGGTTGAATAAATAAGGGGAGAATATGCAGCCTTGTTGCACTCCTTTGCCAACTGGGAGCCAGTCTGTTTCACCATGTTCTGTCCAGGCTGTGGCTTCCTGATCTGCATATAAGTTTCTCATGAGGACAATGAGATGTTCCAGGATTCCCATTTTTTTTAGCACATTCTACAGCTTGACATGATCAACACAGTCAAAGGCTTTTCTATAATCAGTGAAACACATATTGACTTCTTTTGGGTATTCTTTGGCTTTTTCAATTATCCAACATGCATTGGCAATAATGTCTGGTGTTCCTTGGCCTTTCCTAAACCCAGCCTGAACATCTGGCATCTCTTTTTTTATGTAGGGCTCTAATCTGCATTGGATAATCCTAAGTATTATTTTGCTAGCATGTGAAATTAAAGATATTGTATGATAGTTTGCACACTCCTTTTTTTTTTTTTTTTGGTATTGGAATGTAGATTGACCTCTTCCAATTGGTTGGCCTCTGTGCCGTCCTCCAGATTTGCTGGCATAGCTTAGTTAGAAACTTGACTGATTTTTCTTCTGTTGCTTGCCATATTTCAGTGGGTATCCCATCAGTTTGTTTGTTTGTTTATTTATTTATTTATTTATTTATTTATTTATTTATTTATTCGGCTTGTATGCCGCCCATCTCCCCCAACGGGTGACTCTGGGCGGCTCACAATAAAAAACACAATTCTCTCCCAGATGGCTAAAAACTATAAATAATTTAAAAACATATTAAAATGCCCTAAAAAACCTCATCTAATTTATGGCCCTAAAAAACCTGTAAGATGCTGGGGGGGGAGACAACCCATCATCCCACCAGCCATCTCCACAGGTGCGGGCCCCCCTCTGGCCCCCAGGCCTTCTGGCAGAGCCAGGATTTAATACCTTTCCTGAAGGCCATGAGGGAGGGGGCACACCGGACCTCAGGAGGCAGGATGTTCCATAGGGCGGGCGCTACAGCAAAAAAGGCTCTCTGCCTAGACCCCACCAATCGAAATTCCCTGACTGGTGGGGTCTGCAACCTGCCCCTTCTGCTGGACCGAGTGGGATGGGCTGAAGTGACCAGGGCGAGGCGGTTCCTCAGATAACCTGGTCCCGTGCCATAAAGGGCTTTAAAGGTAATAACCAACACCTTGAATTGGACCCGGAAACAAACCGGTAACCAATGCAGCTCGCGCAACAGCGGTGTTATATGTGCCCTCCTTGGGGCATTAAGAACTGTCTGCGCCGCCGCATTCTGCACCAGCTGTAGCTTCCGGATACTCTTCAAGGGTAGCCCCATGTAGAGCGCATTACAGTAGTCCAACCCAGAGGTGACCAGGGCATGAGTGACCGTGCGGAGGTCCCCCTGATCCAGGAAGGGGCATAACTGGCGCACCACACGAAGTCGTGCAAAGGCCCTCCTAGCCATGACTGCCACCTCTTCGAGCAGGAGTCGTGAGTCCAGGAGAACCCCCAGATTACGCACCGGGTCTGTCTGGGGTAGTGCAACCCCGTCAAGAACCAGAGATGACAAAGTCCTAGATCTTGAGGCTCCCCATATCCACAGCCACTCCGTCTTACCAGGGTTCAGCTGAAGCCTGTTGTCCCCCATCCAGGCCCCCACAGCCTCCAGGCACCGCGAGAGGGCAGTCACAGCGTCACTTAGGGCACCTGGAATGGAGATGTATAGTTGGGTATCATCAGCATACTGATGATACCTCACCCCGTGGTGCCAGATGATCTCACCCAGCAGTTTCATGTAGATATTAAATAGGAGCGGTGAAAGCACTGACCCCTGTGGCACCCCACACAGTAGGGGCTGGGAGCTGGACCTCTTGCTCCCTATCAACACCGATTGGGTTCGGCCTTGGAGAAAGGAGCTGAACCAGCACAACATTGTGCCACCCAACCCCAACTCCTGCAGCCGACCCAAAAGGATACCATGGTCGATGGTACTGAAAGCCGCCGAGAGGTCAAGAAGAGCAAGGATGGATGCACTCCCCCCATCCCGCTCTTGCCAGAGATCATCTAAAAGTGCGACCAATGCTGTTTCTGTCCCATAACCGGGCCTGAATCCTGACTGATAGGGGTCCAGATAATCTGTTTCCTCCAGGATCCTCTGAAGCTGCCGCGTGACCACCTTTTCTACCACCTTCCCTAAAAAGGGGAGGTGGGAAACTGGACGAAAGTTGTCCAGGAGGGTGGGGTCTAGCGACGGCTTCTTGAGGAGTGGGCGGACCAAAGCCTCTTTGAAAGGCTTCAGGAACACCCCCTCCTGCAAGGATGAATTAACCATCGCCAGGACCCACCCTAAGGTCACCTCCTTGGTAGATTTAACTAACCAGGAGGGACACGGATCTAAATCACAGGTGGTCGCACTGACAGCCCCGAGGACCCTGTCCCCTTCCTCAGGGACAACAGGATCAAACCGTTCCCAGATAACTGGGCAAGAACGCTCCCTGGGCAACTCGTCTGGACCTACTCCACGCTTGGCTTCCAACTGGGAACGGATCTGAGCTATTTTATCCATCAGGTGTTCAGCAAATTCCCCTGCACGACCCTGCAAGTAGTCCTCCACCCCCCCTTTTCCCAGGAGGGCCCGGGTGACCCTAAACAGGGCTGCAGGGCGACACTCTGAGGATGCAATAAGAGCGGAGAAATATTGACGTTTCGCCGCTCTTACCGCCACTAGGTAGGCCTTAATAGCAGCTCTAACCCGTGTTCGGTCTGATTCGTCCCCAGTTTTCCGCCAGCGGTGCTCTAGCCGTCTCTTAGCCCTTTTCAGCTCCCTCAGCTCCTCCGTGAACCACGGGGAGCACCGGGAGTGATGGGCCAAGAGAGGACGCACAGGCGCGATCCTGTCCAAGGCCCCAGCCGCCTCCTTGTTCCAGGCTGCGGCCAGAGCCTCCGCTGGGCCGTGCAGCAAGGCCTCAGGAACACCCCCCAGCTCCCTTTGGAACCCGTGCGGGTCCATCAGGCACCAGGGGTGGACCGTTCGAATAGGTCCCACCTCCCTGCGGAGGGGGGCAGCATAGGAGAATCCTGCTGCCACCAGGGAGTGATCTGACCATGACAGGGGGGATAATATAAAATCCCCCACCAGATCACGCTGCCACTGCTCCGACAAGAAAACCATGTCTGGAGTGTGACCACTGTCCCAGGTCGGGCCATTGATGACCTGGGATAGGCCCATGGCTGCCATGGTAGCCATGAACTCCCGAGCCGCCTCCGAGGCCAATCCCAGGGACGGCAGATTAAAGTCCCCCAAGACCATAAGTCTGGGGAACTCCACTGCCAACCCCGAGATGGCCTCCAGCTGCCCAGGCAGGGAGGCTGCTATGCAGCAGGGAGGCTGGTACACTAGCAGCACTCCCAACTGATCCCGTGTGCCCAACCTCAGGAACAGGGTCTCACACGCAGCAACTTGTGGAGCAGGGCCCCTGAAGGCCAATAGGGATTCCCTGATGACTACTGTCACTCCCCCTCCCCTGCCCTGGGGTCCTGTAGCTTTCTGACTTGGTAATGACTGAAGCGCTGATCAAACTTCCTCTTCTAGTACTAAAGGTGCTCGTAAGTAAGGAATATCTTCCAAGATATTGTGGATATTGACATCTCTACTATATAGTGTTTCACTATACTCATTCCATCTTTCATCTCCTTTGAATTGGTTACTATCTGTCCATTGGCATCCTTTAGAATACCAGTTTGAGGTTGGAACCTCCTTCTGAGTTCAGAGATCTTTTGATAGACTGTCCTTGTTTTTCCATGTTTGTTTCCATCTTCAATGTCATTACAGATGTTGTAATACTGCTTCTTGTCTCTTCTAATAGCTTTCTGAAACTCTTTGTTAAATTCGTTTCTGAGATTTTTGTCTTTCTTGGCTTTAGCTTCTCTTCTCTTCTTGGCAATTCCCACAGTTTGTTCTGACATCCAGTTTGCTTTCTTCTCTTTCTTCATTTTTGGCAGTCTTTTTTCACATTCATCCTTAACAGCTTCTTTAAGTTCATTCCACAGTTCCTCTGGTTCTCTATCAATGAGGTTCATGACTTCGAAGCGATTCCTGATGTTCTCCTTGAAAATGGTGGGTATATGTTCAAGATCATATCGTGGAAATTGACTGGCTTTCTTCTTCTTCTTTACCTTAACTTGGAGCTTGCACATGAACAGTTTGTGATCTGTTCCACAGTCAGCACCTGGCCATGTCTTTGCTGCTATAATTGAGCTCATCCACCTCCTTTTAGCAATAATATAGTCAGCTTGATTTATATATACTCCATCTGATGATGTCCATGTATAGAGGCATTGCTTTGTTTGTTTGAAGGCAGTGTTAGCTATGAAGAAATCTTTGGAGTGGCACAAATTGATAAGTCAGTCTCCTGCTCCATTTTGGTTTCCTAAGCCATACAATCCAACTACATTTTCCTCTTTCATGTCTCCAACTTTGGCATTCCGATCACCAATCACAAGCAGCACATCTTGCTTGCATGTTCTGTCAAAGTTGAATTGTAGTTGATCATAGAAGTCATCAACCTCCTCTTCTTCTGCATTGGTGGTTGGAGCATAAACTTGAATGATCATCATATTAAAGGGTTGTCCACAAAGTCTAATCAATATTATTTGGTCACTGATTGCATTGTGGCCAAGTACTGTTCTTGCTATACCCTTCCTAACTACAAAAGCAACACCATTTCTTCTTTGTTTTTCATGTCCAAATAATAAACGGCGTGATCTTCTGACTGAAAGTGTCCAATCCCAGTCCATCTCAATTTGCTGATGCCTAAGTTGTCAATTTGTAGTCATTTCATCTTTCACTGTGTTGAGCCTTCCTGTGCTCATGTTTCTTATGTTCCACATTCCTACATTCCATGTTCCAAGTAATTCTCTTTGTAGCTTCAGATTTTCTTTTCCTGTATGGCAGCATCAGCAAGTATACGTCCCAAAGGCTTTAATCTAGCCATGTCATAAGCACTTTTAGTACTCCAAAAGATCCTCAGCTCTTCCTCAGTAGCATGTTTAGTGCCATCCAACCTGAGGGGCCCATCATCCGGCACCACATTGTCAATCATTTTATATTTTCTATCTATGTGGTTTTCTTGGTAAAAATACAGGAGTGGTTTACCATTGCCTTCTCCCACATAATATGAATTGATGCCTTTGCCACTGTAACTAAAATGATAATCTGGCTCCAACATCTTCCTATATCGCTGCTGTCCAATATAGGTGCCTGCTTGCTTTAGCTGGGCAACTGGGATGACCTTCATGCCTTGGGTGATTCTGCTGGGAGTATATACTCTTGGCGTACATTCCCAACACTCTTTGCTTATCCCTCGCAGGAACACACATACATCCCACCACGATGAGGCTGCACAGCAGGACTTGGGAGGGGCAACATCTAATACATGTCTCTAATGTATATCCCACTTTCCTCCATCAGTCTAAACAGCATACATAGAGATTTCCATTTTTTATCAGCACAACAGAAACCTTTGAAATAGGATGAGTTGAGAGTGTGACTGACCAGTAACTTGCCATGGCTGACAGCAAATTTGAATCTTGATTTTTCCACCAAGTCCAACACTTTAACTGTTACAGTACACAATACTGGTGTGACTATACAAATAAACACATAAATCCTTCTAAAGATTCAGGGATTGAGGGGGTTTATTCGTTAACCTTGCAATTGGCTGCACTGGTGCTATTAAGCTACAAGGTAAATTACACAAGTTCTTAAATTAGTAAAACAAAAAATGAACAAAACAATTGCGGCATTAAAACAATTGCAGCGTTAAAATTTTTTATCACTGCTAGCTGAGTTTCTTAATGTCTCATATGGGAAATCTCTGCACATGTCAGTGTTCTTTTCTTCCATCTTCAAGATGGGAGGAAAGTTTGTCCACGTGACAGCTGCTACTGCCACAGTTTTCCTCTTACTGTACTTCAGGAACAGGATTGATGAAGCTGGTGCCTTGACATGGGATGGCAGTTAGGGAAGGGGATCCTTTGTCTGCTGCCTGCCTCTCTTCTCCCACTGCCTTCCCTGCTGCTTTCTCCCCTTACTTCCACACTTGCTAGAGACACCAGCCCCAAGAGTACCCCATCACTGCTACTCCCAGGCCAAGCATGGACCCCTCTGAGTGTTGGCTACAGTTGCTGCCGTCAGGGAGATCAGGGGAGAAAAACAGAGAAGGTGAAAGATCTGGGCTCGGACAGGGGGACAGGGCAGGGGGGGAGAGGCAGGCAGCAGAGCGTGAATAGCTTGGCCAGGGGCTTTGCAGCTGGAGACAGAGAAAGCCTTAACAATCCTGTTTTTCAAAGGTGGGCTGCCTTGTGCACCCAGCAAAGAAGGATTTTTAATTGGAAAGTTGTTCCTCAATTGCTCTATGAGGTCAAAATACAAGGAACAGAAAATTGGACAACTTGAAAGCAGTACGCAAAAGATGCATAAGAACCATCCTGAATTTTCCACCAAGTACCCTGCAGCCTTGCTGAGAATGCAAGTTAATTTGTCTTCTATCACCATAAAGGTATGAAAAGCTCTCCTTCTGTTCTTTCAAAGGATAGTCAATGCACCAGATTCTTGTTTGGCCAAACAGTGCTTGTGGGAACAGTGGAAAGTGACAGGTTGGACTCAATCCTGTTTGCAGCTTTTTAGTTCATACTTCATTCTGTGGATTATGTACATGTTCTAAGTTTTAAGGTTAAATTAAAGATTGGTTGTTACCAATGGATAATATTCAGTACTGGTGTGCAATCTTTAGCCTAAAGTCTTCAACTGGTTCCAGATGATTAAACTGTACAGTGGACTGTCAGATTATATCCTGACCTTAATACGCCCACCTTTGTGAGACAGTACATGGATAGGAGATACAGGGGAGTACTGTTGGCCGCAAAAGAGTGGCAGGTTCGTCTACCTGGCATGCAAGGTCCAATCAACACACCGAGTCGGGGAATCCTTTTATTCTTTTTATTGAGGTGCTTCAGCAAAAAGGGTCCCATCTCTCTAAGGAGAGGAACCTTGAGCAAAGTTTTACATCTTTATACTTTTCAGAAATAGGGAAGTAGGCATGTAAAAAAACATGATTGGTTATATTGTTGTGCAGACACACTTGATTCCATGTTACATACTAACATCCCATAATAAGCTTAACATGTTCTATGTTTTCTAAGATTTCCACCTTAGAGGTGTGCATTTTACTATGTTAATTAGCTTTTGGTTACACTAGGGTCATAGGTGGTCTCATAACTGGCTCACTCAATGGTTTCCGAATACCTCAAAACCATTCCTCTTCCCCTTTTCAAGGTACGATTTTTCTACCTGCTGTCAGATGTCTGCTGCACAAACCACTTCCCCTTGAAACTCAACCACAATCATTTTACAGTGTGCTCTAGTAAATAAGCACTCTAACAATATTCTACCATGTGGCCCTCAGTACTAGACTCAAAATGCTTGTCTATTTGTGATGTTTGCAGGTAGAAGAACTAATCCATCATATTTTGATCAGCAAACCATACACAGAACCTAGAACCAGTTTCATCTAGCCCATCTAATGCAGCAAAACTGGAGCTCATAAAGAGAAGATTTCAGTGAACATCCTGAAAGTTGGGAAATTCACAACATTCAGTTATCAGAGGAATTATAAACTTTACTAAGTGGAGAGAATGACAGCTGGCACAGCCTAGTAAATACTATGTATGTGTAGGATGTATGCATATTTGTCTCTGTTTAATGTATTTAGTATTTATGGGTAATACTAGCCATCTTTCCCAATACATAGCAGTGGCTCCTCTGAATGTTTCTATATATTTTCATGATTTATATCTCCATTTTTTTCCCACAAGAACAAGTGTATTTCATGAAATTGCATGTTCCACACTTTGCACAAGATGTCAATTGCTAAATTAGTACAGTACCATGAATAACACAATAAAAGATTGTGTCAAGAAAAGATAATAATAGTGCAATAACATTTCTCATTCTGGTCCTTATTCTATTTTGTCACTGATTGATCACTGGTTTGTTCAAAAATTACAGTATTAAAAATGTGTATGCTGCTTTAGTTATTCAAATAGATGTTTCTTGGCATAATGTTATAATGTCAACTTCTGGATCCTAAAAGAACTTATTTGCTCTTCCCCTCTCCCCATTTTTAAAAAAACGATTAAAAATAATGTTTTAAAAAATTAAAAAGGACAGGAATAATTATTGTAATTAAATACTGTAAATAGTGGGGGTTTTTACATTATGTATTCTTTTCACTTATTTAGGGCAGAGTTATTTACGAATAGGTAAACAAATGTTAAGATCACAAAATCAAAGAACCTGACAAATATTGCAAACTACTGTCAGCTCTGGTGGATGCACTGGGGGGCCAACTGTGCTGAGAATGCTAAGATGTTAGTCTTAAGGGAGCAGCATCACTCTCTCGCTTTGCTTTCTACCCTGAGCCATCCCTTGCTTGCTTTCCAAACTGTTATGTCCTTTTTATACAGAGCTAAATACAGTTATTCATCCCATGGAGGATTATTAGTATATTTTTGGGGAAATGCAATTTGTCAAATACCAGTTTAATATTAGTTGAAAAGGGAGGAAGCTTTGAGAATGCATTCTAAATATGGAATAAAGCATGCTGTATCAGAACATATTATATGCCAATCTGGTCCTGGGCATCTTCTTAAATATTTAATACATAACTTAATTTTATTATAATCATTCTGAAAAAAGCTATATTTGAACAACTTAAAGCCATTTGAATTTAGACACTTTTTTGTAATGTTCAGTCAAAGAACCAAAGATAGTCTGCTTTCTCTGTAAATCAAGGCAAAGAAGAGTCATTTGCTATTCAGCCTAGGAAACTCACTTTGACCCATCCATCCCAGGCTTCTGAGAATGACTAGGAACAGCTTCTGCAGTGTGATTTGCTGGCAAAGTGCAGCCCCTGGATTGCCACCGCCTCCTCCTCCTCTTAACTGCAGTCCCTTCAGAAAAGCTCCTGTGGGCTCCTGATATTATTCAGCAATAAGATGATGATTTCACAGCATGAAACTGAGGTGTGTCCTTCACATCTGACTGGCAAGGAATGTGTGAGTAGAATTGGGATTGGAAGGATGCTGTTGGAAAGATATATACAGCCTTCTGGGTTGTTTTCTGTTGCATATTCTAAGATAGCACTCTGAAGCATCAATAGCTAGGAATTTGTATCCCAGCCAAAATCTAATGTAACTCTGAGCTGGGTTGATCTGGCAGTGCAAAATTGTTCAGTAAGTGTTCTTTCTATAGCAAAATATTCTGCACTGCAAGGTCAGAAGAAATCCTTGTCACTTTTTAAGCAAAGATTGCTGAGTGCGCTGCTTATGCAAGTGGATCTGTAAGCACATTGAGTTATTGCCCATGGATTTGTACAGAATCAGTGGTGCCCTTTATTTTCTCCTTTTAAGCTGTGTTTCAAACCCCTGGATGTGTACTGCATTCAGTATAATGTATTCATAAGTGTGCATAGGCTTGCAGCTTGTGTCTAAAGAGAATTTGCAGTGTGATCACAAGGAGCTCATTTGTGACATATCCAGGACAGAGAAAATTCAGATTGGCAAGAGCTTGAACTAAGTTTTTAGGAAGCCATTCTGCAAAAATTACAGGTTCTTATAGTTGGTCTGTAGCTCACTAACAGAACATTTTTCTTTGTATGCAGAAAGCCTAATTCCTAGTATCTAAATAAATTAAGGAAATAATCCTGTCTGAAACACTGGGGAATCTTTGGTACCTGTGGGCTTGATAGATCAGTTAGGTTACATGGTTTAAGATACTTTCCTATGTTTGTGTACTAACATCATATTTCAATCATCTAGTTAAGCAGATATCTGTTTGTTTCTTTAAGTCATTTCAGCCAAGCTCATGTTGCTACTGGAACAGGATAGGCATGCCCATTAAGTTACCAGGAGTTGCACTCAGTATGAAGGAGACTTGCCTTTTACTTGTATATGTTCATACAGTACAGTACCTAAAGTCACAAAGTCCCCAGAAGATTCAGTTAAACTGATTTCAGGCATCAGGGCTGTCAAACCCCTCTGCAGAAGAACCTATAGGACAGGGATCACAACTGAAGGCCATGTAGTATAACTGTTTAGAGGTATATTATAGTCCTATAATTTGGGAGATTCTGTGGCCAGCCTCCTATTTATCATCTATTACAATACTGAAATTCTGTAGGCTTTTTTTTTTTTACCTTAGCCAGGCTAGTTGCACTGCCCTCACCAGTCCTCTTTGGACACTATAAGAATACTCCAGTGTTCCAGTGCCTATACTATGCCCATGTGGGGATGGTTCAACAGAGTCTTTGAGCCCTATGCTCCTCTGTTGTTCCCTTTACAGGGACTCTAGGATGACTGTCATCCACCCCATCCTGAAATCATCTCCAGAAAGACAGCACAACTTTAAGAACCCAAGTATCATCCCCCATGTTGCCCAGTTTTCTGCCTCTATATGTGCTATTCATTCTTGTAGTTGATGATTGTGACTTATTTACTTACTGGTACTTTATGTTATTTTACTCTATTATTATTGCAGTTTTATCCCTGTACTTTTATATTCTATATTTCATTCTTATTTCTTGTTATACATCTTATATCTATACATACTAGTCAATTGATTTATATCTATATTTATATTCACTTATTTTTTAGGTTTTATATCATTATTTTCTGGCCTTATGGCTGTAATAAAGTTATTTGATTTTTAGAGGCATGTTTGGAACAGAGACCAGAACACAATGCATTGAAGCACAAATTGATGTGGAATGGGGTTACAGTCCCTCTTCACAGATATATGCATATTAGAATATAAATGTGATTGGATATAGCAGCCAGGTATTTCACTGGATATAACATATAATATGCCTAGTGAGGTCATTAGGGTGTAACTATGAGGTAATGGGGCAGGACTACAAAGACAAAGGGGTTTTGAAAGAATTTAAAATACAGCATAAAAGCATAGTATGGGTAGTCCTCACTTAACAATGGTAACTGGACCATAATTTTCATCACTAAGCGATGCAGTCATAAAGCATGACTTACATGACCACATCACTTAGCAACGGCAATCCTGGCAGTCCCTGTTGCTGTCATCAAGTGAGGACTGCATGGGCAATTAAGCGAGGACCTCGCTTGATCACGACTTCTGACTTCCTGCCAGCTTCCCCATTGAGTTTGCTTTTGGGAAGCTGGCAGGCAATGTCAGAAATCGTGATCATGGGACCATGGCAGTGCTGCAATGGCTGCAACTTCAAGGACCAGTCCTAAGTACCACTCGTTCAGTCCCATTGTAACTTTGAACAGTCACTGAATGAGTGGTTGTTAATAGAGGACTACCTGTACAGCAATCTTATCCCAAAGCATTCAGTTAAACCCTAGATTCCCTCCAGAAGTTGCCATTGAACTGTAATTTATAATGTGAAGGAAAGAGGAAAGTATGCTGCAGACTAAGCACATTCATTGTATTTAGCTGTTTTTATGTTTTCTCTAGTTTTGTACACTGCCCAGAGTCCACTGGAGTTGGGTGGCCAATAAATTTAAATCAACCAATTAATAATAATAATAATAGTAATAGTAATAGTAATAATAATAATAATAATAATAATAATAATAATAATATCACCATCAGTCAATTGCAAAAGGTAGCTTTACTTGTAACAGCTTACATCCTGTGACGATACCTTTAACACCATCAAACAACATCAGCCTATCCCAGGTCCTTGGGAAGGACTTGATAGGTAGATAAAAATGCCAAATCCAGTCTAAACATCTGGCTGATTGTGCAACCAGCAACAACAACAACAATAAATTGTATTTAATGTAATCAAATTTAGCTTTTGGCCTGTTCTGCCACTTGTTGGAACACTAACCAACTCAAAAGCCAAAGGTGGTTTCAAGTCTGCGAAAGTTGTGCCCTGCTGCTGTAGGTCATAACCAAACAAGTTATTTTGATTGGTGTTTGAGATGTAGTTGTGCCAACTCTTCATGATAGGCTTTACTTAATTTTCAAACTGTTGTTTCTTTGACACCTGCCTAACAGTCATTCCCTGTGGGATAGAATGTATTTCTTGGTGAAATACATTTTTGAAGTGGAATATTACTACTTGAAATATTATTACTTGAAATAGTAATTGATTGAGCACCAACTGTTAAGGTTTTTTTAAAATTGTGTTGAAAATGCTTTTGTCATTTCCGGACATTACATGGCAACCTTTTTGGTGTTACAGATATGGGTCAGCTAGATAAGAATATACTGCAGAGCAGAATGATGTCATACAAAATAGTTGCTTTATCACTACTGTTGGGAGTATGCTAATGAATAAATTAGTTTAAACTTGTTCCTTCTTCCACAAATTAATGATCTCTTGCTGTAGCACTTGGTGACTTTGAAGCCAGTAATTATTGTACATTTATGTAACTGCTATTTCTGGTCTGAGAATCACTGACTACCACTTCAACCTTCACACAAAAAGCATTAGTGGCATATATGTGTTGTAGTATTCTATACCAGAGTCAGTTTGGTCGAAAGCAGTGTTGTCCAAACTTGGCCACTTTAAGATGAGTGGACTTCAACTCCCAGCATGGCTGGCTGGGGAATTCTGGGAGTTGAAGTCCACTCATCTTAAAGTGGCCAAGTTTGGACAACACTGGTCTAAAGGTTAAGGCGCTGGATTAGAAGCCAGGAGACCGTAACTGCCAGTCCACCCTTGGGCCCAGAAGCCAAGTAGGCTCTTTCTCAGCCCTAGGAAGAGTAGCTGACAAGTTACTTCTGAAAATGTTGCCAAGAAAACTGCAGAGATTTATCCATAATCACCAGGAGTCAGGGTTGACTTGATGGAACACAACAACAACATTATTCTGTGTACACAAAGAAATATAGCAAATATCCCCCAGATTCTCAAGTTGAAAGATGAGGTCTTTGTGAGGTATTTCAGCCAGGGGATTTTTTTTTTTTTTAAATGTCTTTTGGTGTTTATGAAATCTAGGCTGAATACACCAGTTGTAATCCATGATCTTTGAGATGATACTTTCAAGAATTTGTCTTCCAAATGTACTTGAACAACTTTGGTGATTGATCTAAGAAATGTAGCCATGGCTGGACCTGGTCTCCGGATACCCACAGAGCTAAACAAGATCTGCCATGATGAAGGAGATGGCTATCCTGTTGACCTTGAGAGCTACTATGATATTACCATGGTCTCCAACTTCAGAATAAGCAACAGTACTTTCACTAAGAGCAAGCGCAAGGCTCACTTCACCCCCAGCACAAATGAAAAGGCAAGTTCAAGAAAAAGGAAGAGCTAGATGGTGGTTCATTGTAGGGCTGACCTATTATGGGATGGAAATCACAAGCCTAGGCCTGAAAAGTTTTGCATGCTTGTTGCTTTCCTTGGATGCAATATCATTTCTAAAATGATAATCAATTACATGTAATGTTGGAATTGTTTTTCCTCAAAAAGCAGCACAAAAAAACATAATGTTGTGTTTTATGCAAAGTATATGAATTTGCTCTGAGAAGGAGACAATTTTAAGTTGCTTCTCCAAGTAAGAACTGCCCTTCTGCTCCTTGTTCTCTCTACAGGAAAATCTCCGCTCATGGATCCCTGAAAACATTCAGAAAAAAGAATGTGTTTATTTTATTGAAAGTTCACAGTTGTCAGATTCTGGGTAAGAGACCTACTCTGATTAAAATTATCACTAGAAAAACTGTAAAAGAGGACAACCAAAATTATCAGGGGGTGTTCAGACTCCTTCCCTATGAGTAAAGGTTGAATGCTGGGACTCTTTAGCTTAGAAAAATGGTGACTGAGAGGGAAACATAGTTGAGGTATTTTATTGTATATAAAATCATGCATGGTATAGAGAAAGTGGGCAGGGATTTCCCCCCTTTTTTTATAACACAAGGATCAGGTCCATCCACCGGTTTTGACTGAGAGGACATTTGAAACAGACAAAAGAAACCACATCTTCACCCATGTATATTTAACCTGTGGAGTTAATTACCATATGATATGTTCATGACCACTAAATAGGTGCTTTAAAGGGACTGGATAAATTCATGGAGTGTTATCTCCAGCTGGCAGCAGCGTGGAACAGCAGTGGGAGAAGGGTATGTCTCTTCATCTTGTGAGCACCCCTAAAGCATCTGGTTGGTCCATGTGAGAAATGAAATGATAAACTAAGATGGGCCTTGGCCTGATCCTGGAATACTATTATGTCATGGAATTCTGGGAGGAGGAGGTAGAAATACCAGTCACCCCTTCAAAGTCTAGAGCAACTCAACAGGTTCTGAGTTTGAAGATGCAGTAAGTGGAATATATATATATGTATGTATGTATGTGTGTGAATGTATATACACACACACACACACACATACACACACACACACACACACACACACACACACATATATATACAGTATGTGTGTGTGTGTGTGTATTGCAGTACAAAATCATGTCACACTAGTTTACACGGTGTTCAGCAGATGTTGAGCATAATTGCATTTCCCTCAAAAATGTAAAATATCCTGTGGCACCCCTGTGAATTCACTGCAGTGTCATGGGATACCACAATGCACAGTTTGGGAACCACAGGCATAACCCTTCAAATGGGCCTAACATTTTTATCTTATTGAACTTGATTCAAGTCTTTCACCACCTGCCCTCTAGCCAACCACTTTGCTGCTTCAGCCTCTATCTGTACACCATGGGGATATCTTTGAGCCAAGCCAGAGCAGGTGTTCAGGAGTGGTTGTGCCAAATTTTCCAGTTCTCTGTTAGGTGCCAAACTATTTTGTGTGGCTTTTAGTGATCTTGGAGCAAGAAACTGACATTTCATTGTCTACTCTTTCATCTTTGATTTCTGTCAAATTTATATTAAATTTGTTTTTAATCTGTATTATTTTAAAATTATAATGAACCAAGCTGGAAATCCTTGCTGTAGCCAAAAGGTGATCTTGAAATTATTAAATAAATAATGATGCCTTAAGTTAAACCTGTCTGCAACTCGGAATTAGACAAACATAACAGTATCTTACAGACAGTATGTTTTGGTTACAAGAACCTGTAACCAACTTGTCTGCTGATTCATTTCATAGGGTGGATATGAAGGAAGCTATCTTTAACCTGTATGTTGAAGGCATCTGACATCTCTCATAAGCAGTGCTATCAAAAAAATTCTTGTCCTTCTGGGAAAAGCTACATTGACAGAGACAAAATATTATGTAGATGATATTGCCATTTTGGGACAAAGCTACAATTCATTACTGAGAGTATTTTAAAAGTTGTGATACTACAGACAATCCCAATAATACTTCAGCAACTGGAGAATTACAAAGAAGTGCATAATTGGAGGCAGATTTTGGTATTTTTGGTGTTGATAGCAAAGCTTATTGCTTCTTTTTAGAAAGGAATGTTGTTAATGTACTTAATTTCAGATAAAAAATGAAGGATTATGATAAACTATTTTCAGTCAAATGTAAATGATTAAAGGACTAAGCAACTCTGAAATGTTTTAGAAAAATCATCTGTAAAATACTGCCTTGGGATTATTTTTAAAAGTGGAAAGGAGGCTCAAAATTTTATAAATAAAATTGATACGCATAAAATGTTCAAGTAACACTTGAAATGTAAGTAAACAAAGCAAGTATAAACATATTGAGTAGTGCTAATGTTTACTTTTGTAATGATTGGGAATGTAGGAAATTCCAGTAGTTAATCTTCCATAATCTGATTTCTCCAGATAGTTTGGATCCCAGTTTGTAGAATTCCCAACCAGCTTGCCACTTGCCATCTTTATTCTTTCGATTTATTCTTGATTTTTAAAATTGTTGTAAGCACATTAAGTATTTTAAAATAACAGTTCATGTAAGATTTGAACAATTAATATTGTGCTAATTGTGCTAGCAAATATTGCAACTACTTGCCCATGTGAAAATATGTGCTTATATTTCTCAAGCTTTATATTTGTCATGTAGGCATGGAGTGCTTGTGCTACTGTATTCAACCTAAGTGTTATACACAGCAATAAATTCAGCTGATGTTTATTTTAGAGGATGGAATCTTCTTTATTCTAATGCTCCATGTCTCTTTCATATAATTTGTGTCATGATAGTTCAATTTTTTTTTAGTTGTTTGTGCTTTTGTACAGGAAAGTAGCATGTGAATGTGGCTATCTCAGGGAGCAGCACTTAGAGGAAGCCATAAAACCTGTCATGTTCCAAGGGAAGGAATGGGACCCCAGAAGACATGTCCAGGAAGTGCCAACAGATGCCTTTGGGGACATCACGTTCGCAGGCTTGGGACAAAAAGTTGGAAAGGTGAGTTAACACATGGTTGAAAGAGTATCTTGGTGGAAGATGTGGTTGACTTGCTTGAACTGTATATACTACTAAACTTTATATACTTTATATACTTTATATACTTCTAAACGTTTCTGCAGTTATAAGACCCAACACAAGATATTTTGTACCATTTGTGGATTTACTAGCTAGAATTTAGCTAGTATGTAGTGCTTCAGATTCACTGCACTCACATAGTACCTTTTGGCCATGCCTTAAAGCAGATGCATTTTTTTCCTGACTCAGGCAGTTGTGGTCCAATCCTGGGAAAGAACACTTTTGTTTTAAGGAGCTGCTGAAAGGTACTATGTGCACACCAATGCATGCTCCAAGGCACTGTTTTCCCCTTTAATCCAAAGCACTGCACATCCCTACTAGAATCTCCTTGACTGTATCTTTGAATAGTGTGTTCTATAAGCCACCCTGTGACCCCATTAGAATGTAATATCTTATCCTCATTTAGACTTACTCACAGAAATGGGAAAATAGAAAGTAAAGAGTTGCCTCTGAAGAGGAGACCAGTCAAGCATGGAATGGACTTCCCCAGGAAGTTTTCAGAAGATTCTCTTTTAGTTTTCTCTATTGTTTCCTATTGCATCAGTGTTCTTGTACAGTATCTGTTTAGAATATCTCATTGATTCACAAGACTCAAGTTATTTTGAAAAAGAAATTCCACAGAGCTCAGCTTGGGTCTTGGATGATTTTAGGCATTTTAGATAGTGATCAGTATCTGGAATGATTCTCTCAGATATTCCTGTTATGTTTTATTTTCTTTTTGTAGTATGTACGAGTCTCCTCTAGCACTCCTCCAAAAACACTTTACCAGTTGATTACACAATACTGGGGGCTTGATATACCCAACCTCTTAATATCAGTGACAGGAGGAGCTAAAAATTTCAGCATGAAGATGAGACTGAAGAATATATTCCGGCAAGGACTTGTCAAAGTGGTACAAACAACAGGTAAAGCAGTTACTGGCCAAAACTAATAAGATAGGGTATGTTGATGTTTTATTTCTTTATCTAAAATATTTTAGCTTTCAGCCCAGATGGGGTCCCAAAGCAATCTATCATAATTAAAAGCAAACAAAATTGTTTTTAAAAAATCCACAGTAGAGGGTCCAAAAATGTCACCCTAAACCACATCAACCTAGGCACATGACTGAGAACCTTCATCAACACATTTGGTCTGATCTTATGCACTTATAATCTTCGTTCTACAGGTGCCTGGATCATCACAGGTGGTTCTCACACTGGTGTGATGAAGCAAGTTGGGGAAGCACTACAGGATTTCAACATGAGCAGCACCTATAAAGGCGAGATTGTTGCTATTGGCATTGCAGCTTGGGGGACAGTACACAATCGTAATAGCCTCATCTGCCCCACGGTGAGTCAGAAGGATTTTCAGACCATGCTATTAGAAGAAATGACTCATGGTACAATCCTGTATGGCTTTATCTAGGAGAAAGGGATATTTGCAGATAGATTGGGCTGAGAGAGAATGAATATAGCAAAAATCAATGTGTCTTGTACAACTTTGTACTTCTTTATAACAATTAAGGATGTGAAGAAAGAGAATGGTGGGATGCAAACATTGCTAGACTCTGGGTCTCTATATGTTTGGTACCCCCAGATAAAATTATCCATTTGTATGTAGCTCAGTTAGCACAATGATAGTCTACTCACTAAGTCCTACCACATATAGGAATAGAACCTTATGGATGTGGATGGCATGTTTATTTTTACTCTTGATTAAATGTATCCCATTCCAGAAGGCAAAACGTAGTAGATATGAAACAAACTGAAAAAAAAAATAGTGTTGTGATTCTTAGCATTTCACTTAGTGTGAATTCGATAATCTGAGGACTGGATCTGTGCTACACCTAACTTCTTCATGTGACTAGAGATGAGGTGAACTTTTTGAGGGGTGATTAATGTATCTTTGACGGAAGGAATAGTATTCACTTTTCAAGGACTGGTGATGTTCTCCTGCCTGAAGGGAGCATCTTTTGGTCCAGCAGTGTTAGACAACTTCCATATGTGTCTTAGGGAAGCTGTTAAAGATGGTTGGACAACAGATACAAAGGATCCTGGATAAAGCTGATTAGCTTGATTCCCTTTGGTCAAGGTTCAGCCCAGGCACAGAATGGAAAGTGTGTTGGTCAGTCTCATGGATGACCTCCAATAAGGACATAAAAATCAGAAGTTGGCCCTCCTGTCCTATTTGATTGCTCAGTGCTGTTGATACCTTTCACCATGGTCTCCTGGACCATCTGCACTGTGGTGACACTATGGTTCCACTCCTTTCTGAGTGAGCAGATCCAGATGAGGAAAAGGTGTTTGAGTCTTTGGTTGCTTCATTATGGGATGCCAGAGGGCTCACTCTTTCTTAAACATTATTTAACATCTATGTGAAACCACCTGAGAAGATCATCCTTTTTTGGGGTGTGTGTGTTGGGGGGGGGGGTTACTGTCAAATCATTGTTGACTCTTAGTTACCTCTTCCAATCTGGTAGTCTCTGTCTGATTCTCCAGATCCATGTGGATATCCTTACCCAAAGTCTAGAGGCAATAAAGGGTTAGATTTAAAGGTTGAATTCTAGCAAAATGGAATTGTTATTCATGCAAAACTGTCACTCAGATGGAGTTACATTTCCCTTGAGGGAGCAGGTCCATGACTTCTGAGTTCTCCTGAACTTTCATTTCACTCTGGAGCAGTAGGTATCCAGGGTGCCTTTGCTTAGCTTTGGCTGATATGCCAGTTTTGGCCCTTTTTGGTGTAGGAAAGTGTGGTGACAGCAACTCTTGTTACCTCAGGACTGGGTTACTACAAAGTGTTCTATTTAGGGCTGCCTTTGAATACTACCTGGAATCTGCAATTTGTACGAAATGCAACAGCCAACATGCTGATGGGTGAGAGCTACTTCAGCAGTATGACCCCAATATTGCAGGTGCTACATTGGTTGCCAGTACATTTCAAATATAATTTAAACAGCTGGTGATCACCCATAAAGTCCTATATAGTGTGGATCTTAGTTACCTAGGAAGTGTCTCTTCCAGATGGAATCTCTCTGTCCTGTTTGTTCATCCCAAGAAGGAATGCTGCAGATCCCATTCTCAGGAGGTGACAAGAACAAGAGCTGAGAAGTAGGTCTTCTCAGTATTGGCCCTGTCCTTTTGAAACAATCAGCCTCCAGAGATCTGAATATTCCCTTCATTGCTAACATTTAGAAAAGCTGTTAAGTCCTTCAAGAAACATTTGGAGACTGATTAATTATATTTTGGGCTCAACGTTTAACTCCCGTGCATTCATTATGTTTTTAAATATGGGGTTATATTTACGATTTTGGGTTAGGGTTATACTTTTTTAAAAAAAAAAAATACTGTCTCAGATTTTATTCTATGTGATCCGCCCAGAGTTTACATAAAGTGCAAGACATAACTTATGCAAATAAATAAAATCCTTTGAAAGGAATGAGGTTTTCTTTTTCAGAATTATTTGAATGAAAATTGTGTATAGAAATTCTTGCTCAAGCAACTGTAGAGCCCCAGATAAGAGAGGAAGTTGCTGTGGTGATTAAGGTGTTGGGTTGGCACCAGGAAAACGTGGATGCTAGTTCACCCTCAGCCATGGATGCTTTCCGGGTAACTTTAGGCCGGCCACTCACTCTCAGTAAACATACCTGACAGGGCATTTGTGGGGAGAAATAGGAGGCGGAAATGGTATGTACACTGCTTTTTACTCCTGAAAGATAGGATATAAATCTGATAAATAAAGACCTAAATTTGTGTGATTTTTTTCAACCTGGTTATTTTAAGGGTAGCTTCCCAGCAGAATATATTTTGGATGAGGAAACTCAAGGAAGCCTTTCTTGCCTGGACAGCAATCATTCACACTTCATTCTGGTGGATGATGGAACACATGGGAAATATGGGGTAGAGATCCCTTTGAGGACCAAACTTGAGAAATACATTTCAGAACAAACCAAGGTGAAAGGAGGTAATGGCATCTTGTTGCTGGTAAAAATGTTATGTATCACTACCAATAATGCTAAAATATTTTCCGCACTGTTCCAGTCTGTTTAGTTTGCAAGGCAAGACTGGGTTCATTTATGCCAAGCAGGAAGAGGAAGATGATTAGTATTTCAATTTATTTATCATCTTTTGGCTTCTAAGGTACTCAAGATGACAAACAGCTATAAAAATTAAAATATAGAATATCCTAAAAAATTTTAAATCACTATAAAGTCCTTCACATTGAAAAGGCCAACCTAAAGACGAAGGTGTTCAGCTCTTGTTGAAAAGTAGAAAAAGTGAGGGTAAGTGCAACTCTCTCTAGAAGTACATTCCATAGATTGGGAGCAACAGAGGAAAAGTTCCTTTCCTATGTGCCTTGGAAAATGAAACCATCTTTAACATGGCCTTTAGTGCTGATCATGGCATCTGAATCAGTTCATACTGATGAATTTTTGAACCTTGCTGATTTCAATCAGAAATTGAGGTACCAAAAAACCTGGAATCCTAGGATTAATAAGTGGTTATCAGATAAAATTTAACACATCTGGAGGATATCAGGTTGGGAAAGTTGTAAAAGGATATAATTAGGACAGTACTGCTACTGGAGATGGAGATTATGGTATCTTCACACTGTGTCTCTTGTAATATGTAATTTCTTGCATTCAGTTTCACAATCTGGAGAAGACTCACTGATTTTGATCCCAAATTATTGGGAAGATTAGTAGGTATGAAAACTTAATTAAATGATAAAATGACAAGAGTCAATAATTATAAATGGATAGTTTGACAATTTTATAAGATAAATTGTTGTGCTACCATTCTTATTGTTCATCAATTTAATAGCTTTGCTATTTTTTTCTAAAAAATAAAGGGACTGACTACTAGAAACAAACAAGAGACTTAAAACTCTCGGTAACCTGAGACTGGGTTATTTTTATGCTATTGCTATTCTTCATCATAGATTTTAACTAGCATGGTACTGTTTTAATTTTTTTTAAATCTTGACATTTATTAGTTTCATAACTGCCAATCTGGACCCAATATTGAGGATTGTGTATATCACAATATTCAGTGGAAAAGAATGCCAGGAAGGAAGGACACCTAAATATATGGAAGATTGATTGAGCCTTTTTTTTTCCACAGGAGTTGCCATTAAAATACCAATTGTTTGTGTAGTGCTGGAGGGTGGCCCTGGGACTCTTGATGTAAGTACTCTGCAGCCATCAGGGTAACTGGATGGTTGTGAAGGCAACAGAAGTGTATAGAGTTCTTGTTAATTCCCAAGGAAATATGTCTCAGGGGAGAGATTCCAGGAGAAGGCAGTTGATAGTTAGGAGTTTGTTACAGTATAAGGGTTGGAAGGTCATGGTCGCTGAAGAGAAATGACAGCAAGTTAAGCTTCCTTTGAGTTCTCAGTGAGCAAAAGGTCCAAAAGAGGAATCATTGTAGACAAGGGACAATGATTAGCCAGTCATGCTATTATTGGTGATTACTGGCAGGAAGGAGGCATTTAGACCCTCAAGTCCAAGCCCCTGAACAGAACAGAAATCCAAATTAATATATTCCTGGCAGTTGTCTTTGCCTTGCCTCCATTTGAACATATCCAATAAAAGGGAGCTCACCATCTCTCTTTATCATTGGTTCCACTATCCAACTGCTTTGTTAGAGAGGAAAAAAAAATCCTAACATAACATTAAATTAAATGTGCTTTCTTATACTGTAATTTAAATCCATTACTTTATCTCCTGAACTCCTGAACAAGAGAGAAGGGTATTTTGTGTAATATTCTTTCATGGATTTGAAGAATGTGGTCAAATTTCATCTCTATATTCTCTTCAAAGCTAAATATGACCCATTCCTTTAGTCTCTTCTCATAGGAATTACTTGCTAGTTTTCTGATCATCCTCATTGCCCTTCCTTATTCCAGTTCCTCAGAATTGTGCTTAAAGTGTAGTGCCCAGGTGGATACAGAACTAGAGATGGGATCTGACCAACTAAGGAATAAAGTAGAACTATTATTTCCTGCAATTTGGAAACTGGACTTTGGTTGAAGTAGTTTAAACTTGAATTTGTCTTTTTTGCAGCCACACAACTATTGCCAGATCTCCTTCATAAGTATTATTATTTAACCCATATTTGTGCATTTGATTTTTGGTTTGTCAATGGGAAAACTTTGCACTTGTTTTTGTTAAACTTCATTCTGTTATTTTCAGCCCATTTCTCCAACCTAGCACAATTGTTTTGAATATTATTTCTGTCTTCTAGCTACTCCACCCAATTTGACTCATCTGCAAAACTTTATCCAAATAATTTAAAAAATGTTCAGAGTAGACTGCACTCATTACCTCCTTCCAGTTAGATGAAAAACCATTAATTATAATTCTTGGAATGTGTTGTTTGACCCAGCTATGTATCTACTTAATTACAATGCCTCCTAGTCCACATTTAACTAACTTGCTATTAATGTCATGGGGTACTTTGCCAAATACTTTGCTGAAACTGGTAAATAGTACAAAGCATTCCACATTTGATGGTTATCCATAATCAAAATGGTACCCAAACAAAACAATTGACAAATTTTGTCTTGCAAACTTATTCCTGATAAATCCATAGCGTACAGGCTTGCTGGTGATTGCAGCTCTATAAAGCTATTGCCATCTTCTGCTGAAATCCACATGGGTTGGGATTCAAGCTGGGAGAGGTTTCTTTTTCCCTAGTTCAAATGAGCTGCAGATAATGAAAAAAGGGCATCCTAGGACATCCAGAACAATACTGACGTTGGCACTGGCACTTAATTTATTGGCAATATAAGATTACATGGCCTCAAATGCTGACATTTTCCTATTATTTTCTTCTGTAGACAATTTATAATGCAATCAACAATGGCACACCCTGTGTGATTGTGGAAGGTTCTGGTCGAGTAGCTGACGTCATTGCTCAAGTGTCTAATCTCCCCAGCCACAAAATAAGCATTTGCCTGATTCGGAAAAAACTGAGCATATTTTTCAAAGACAACTATGAATTGTTCACAGAGAGCAAGATTGTGGAATGGACCAAAAAAGTAAGTTTAATCATCCCAATCATGATACTACTGGCAAGTGTGGATGAAATTGTATCATAGATTAGGTAGAATATGGAGCTTGTGAACCTCTTACTGATATTCACATGGTATATATAAATAGGGAATACACATATCACATCTCCCTTTATGGACCCTTTCAGGATGGCTGCTACCTTTCCACAATTCCTGGGGAAAACCTTACTGTGTTAGAAGCCTGTGCCTGGTCAGAAGTGAAATCGCACTGATCCTAATGAACAGACTTGATAAAACAATATTTTCAGGGGGTGGTGGCACCATGGAAATAGGATAGAAGAAGGCAGGAACTGAAGCCTAAATTGTTCTGTGAGCCTTTTAACAGGATTGCTCTAATGCAATGGTGGGTGATTATGACATAGGGCGTGCTGCACTTTGTTTTTTGATGGCATGCCAAGGTTTGTACTCTAAAGATTGGGTGGTACCAGGTTAAAGGAATAAATGGATTCAGAACATAGTTTTAATTTAATACAGTTAATATAATTATTACATCCTGTAAATCAACATCATCATCATCTGTCACATTGAAACTAAAGTTTAGTATCACGCTGGGAGCTCTATCCAAGGTTTTGTGCACTCCTACCCTACATCTCTATGTAGTACTTAACTGGATTTCAGATGCAGGCAATTGATGTAGGTCTCAGATAAGAGCAATCTGCTCCTTCTACTGCAGCCTGTTGTATTAGAAGGAAGAAAGGTGGAAAAGAGGATGCTAGAAAAAGGAAGAGAGTAAAAAAGAGAAAATGGATGGCTCTGTCCCCTTATGAGTCAGGCTCTGCCTGTCCCTTGTTTCAGCCCCATCCATTCTTTGCTGGCTGAGCAGATTCCAGGAGATTACTCCTGCAGGAATGTGGGCTTCCCTTAGTGGGAGGCAAAAACCTGATCTGTGCTCTGATTCAGGCAGCAAATGTCTTGAGTTGGCACCAAATGGATAAATGCAACCAGTGTGACATATTGATGGTGGCCATAAACGGTGAGCTGGAAGTCCTTTGTGGGACTTTTATCTCAGCTACAAACTTATTGGCAGCTTTAGGCAAGCTGCTGTTCTGTCAGCCTTGTGGGCTCAGGATATACTGGCCTCCAATAAAGAGCAATTGTGAGTTTTGTCACCTTTATGTATGTGAAGTGCTTAAATACTTGAAATAACAGTGTATGAAAATATCAATATTTTCCCCAGTCTGAAGAGGCTGGACTTTTCATTATGTGTTAGGGAAAACAGAGGATCAGCTTCAGGTTTTTAAAAAAGAAAAACAAGGGGTAATTATTCTGATTTGAGAGTGTCTTAAAACTAAAAGAGCTGAAAATTAATTATCAGATCAGTAACATTGTGGCAGATCAGTTTATTAGAATTCTACATTATCTTTGTTTTTCTTTGCAGATCCAGGATATTGTACGAAACAAGCAGCTCCTGACCATCTTCAGGGAAGGCAAGGATGGACAGCAAGATATTGATGTAGCCATTTTGCAAGCAATGCTCAAAGGTGAGAAGAGCAGTTGTTGTATAAAAATACATATTGTGGGCTCATCTTGGGCAGGGAGTTGGACTTGATGGCCCAAATGCTCCTTTCCAATTCTATGAAAGCAGGACGGAAGTGAGTGAGTCAAAATTCTGCTTATTACCATAAGTGGTGGTAAAACGTGCCCAATATCATGCCCTAGCAGATGCTGATGCTGAATGAAACCTAGATAATTAAAAGGTGATTAGTCAGAAATGCCTTAATGCTTTATTTGATTTGTTAGTTAGATTGTAACTGTAATGGGCAGTCTGGCTTTCTCCAAATATGTTGCTTGTTAATTTCATAAATCCTGATTATTGACTGCGTTGACTGGGAGTTTAGTTTCTAGAGCAGTGTTTCTCAACCTTGGCAGCTTGAAGATGTGTGGACTTCAGCTCCCAGAATTCCCCAGCCAGAATGCTGACGGGAACTCTGGGAGTTAAAGTCCACACAACTTCAAGTTGCCAAGGTTGAAAAATACTGTTCTTGAGGATGCCAGGTTGCCTAACCTTACTCATTACTCTCATGGCTAATAGAGATTTGATTAGCAACTTTTTCAGAACAAAATAGTGAAACACTCATTTATTCGTTTATACAAGCTGTATAATAAAAATGCATTAGCATGATCACATGCCTTCTTAACCACAGCCATTAGATACATATTTAAGGCAAAACGTCTTACTCTATCTGAAACAAACCTCTGGGTAGCGATATAAGGTATTGTACATATGAGCTGAGTTCCCAGACCCATTGCCTGGGAGCAGAATCCTGATCCTGGACCACCTCTACATTGTAAGGCAAATATTTCTGTATTCCTAATGTTTCCTCCTAGATTCTGGATTTATATAAATAACCCAGTAAACAAGACTCTGCCACAGCCCAGTTTCAAACCTTTTTTTTTTTGTTTCTTCTTCTGATGTAGCCTCCCGGTGCCATGATCACTTTGGCCATGAGAACTGGGACTACCAGCTGAAGCTTGCAGTGGCATGGAACAGAGTGGATATTGCCCGGAGTGAGATTTTCACTGATGATCATGAGTGGAAGGTGGGGAGACCTTTGGTGACATGCTAATAGTGAGCGTGTCCTCTGCTACCTGTGTAATTACAAGCTGAGATTTGAGTACTGTGCCATGCTTGGTTTGACAGCAAGCTTCTTTCTTGGGAAGGCATAGAGGTGTCAGCTGAGGGCTTCTTTGCATTCCAGCCACTCCATGCTTCTTTGCCTTTTAGAACATGAACTGTGTGCTACATCATCATGCTGGCCAAATTTACATATAATACTAAGCTATAATATAGTTCATTTGATAATAGGAGAATCCATCACAAGAAACATACTGTGATTTTTTTTAAAAAAAGAAAACCTAATTTGAAGCCATGGCTTGTTGCTGGTCAGTGAATCCTGATTTGTCTTTATCATGGTTTGTTCTATCTGAATCCACAATCCTGGTTTATTCTTTGTTTCTGTCTCTGCTAGACACTTTCAAAAGAAACGGAGGAAACAAACCAGAATTTGATGAAACAACCTATAACCAGTTTGCTCTTTGGCAAGACTGATTATAGCTTTTTAAACAAACCACAGGAAAATCAATTTTAGTTTAGCATCATATATAAATACAGTCCCCCTATATCACTGATTTACTGTGTTATTTACTGAACATTTATTTTCATTTCTTATTACTTGTGTAATGCACACCGTATCATTGTCTATCATTGGTTATTTCTTGGAATAGGAAACAGTTGTTGTGCTGTAGACATTGTCCATGCTTGTTGTCATGACCTTTATGTTTGTACACCAAAGGAAAAACTTTTAAGATTGGCATCTCATGTACCCATCACATCATGCTGTAGACAAAAAAAACCCTATGCTCTGTCAGCATCAATACAGCTTGGATTTGCATGCATGTTGATGAAACATCAACTAAATGGTAATGAGCATACCTGAATATATGGCGGCCAGTTCCTTCCTCTTATCTTTCTTCTTTCTGCTTCCTCTGCTACATGGAATGAATTATAGCTGCCATTACCAGGCGCTGATCTGACTCATGCATGAATCCTCCCTACCTCTAAGCTTCATTTTTTATTCCCTCTCCCTTTCTCCCTATCATGGGGAGGACAACCAGGACAATTTTGTGTTGATACTGTCTCATTCTGGTTATTTTCCTGGCTAACAGCCTTTTGATCTACATCCAATGATGGCAGCTGCCCTTATAGCGAACAAGCCAGTGTTTGTGAAGCTGTTTTTGGAGCAAGGTGTACAGTTGAAGGAATTTGTTACTTGGGATACTTTAATCTACCTCTATGAAAACATGGCAACCACCAGTGTCTTCCACGGGAAGCTGCAGAAGGTATTGCTGGAAGAGAAGGAGTGTGCCGCCTTCTCCAAAATGCCAAGGATCCAGCTGCATCATGTATCTCAGGTGCTGAGAGAGCTGCTGGGAGACTTCACACAACAGTTGTATCCAAAGCTGAAGAACACTGAGAAACATCATCTCCCCATTCCTGTGCCCTACAATAAGGTATCATACCTTTTTATGCCAGTAACCCCTTAAAACTTCCATGACCCCCTGGATTTCAGTACAGAGTTGTAGGGTAGTTTGCTGTTCTCCAACAATGGTCTCTGAAGCAAATTACAACTCAACATTGATCCTTGATAAACTGGTTTGGTTGATTACAATATCCTGCTTCCTGGCCTCAGTTTGCATTAGCAATAGAAGACAAGGTAAACAATATTGAAAATCTTGTACTGGCATCTAAGATTTCCCAACTATCATTCCCACTATTTCTGATATTTAGATTGTGTCTGCCATTGCTTATATAGTCAAGAGGGCACCATCTGTGCAGAAGTGGTAGGAATCAGAGGACTTGAAGGTACTGTCAGAAGTGCAAAAATAATTGGAATTCCCTAACCAAAAGTGAGAAGTGTCTGTATGTGTACTAAATTACCACAGAATGGAAACTCATGAGAGAGAAAATGAAATACAAAGTGAAGGAAAGGAGAATGGAATTGAGTGGTTTGATTGCTGAACAGAATCATTCCGTTCTGCAGCATTTTGTTGCAGGTCTCCCTTGCTTTTTTCAACCTACTGGTATTTAGATCCCCATTTCCATTTTCTTCATCCCATCTATTTTCCTATGAATTTTTTCCAATTTATTCCATGGCTGAAAGCAGAAAAAAGTGTTTTGCTAAGAGGCCTGTATTATAATTTCCTGATCTCCAAGAAATAGCCTTGGAAGACTTAGGCAAGGTGAGGGAGAAAATCCAGATTCAGATTTTTCCTTGCCTTTTGTAGCACAAGAAGATAGTGATTTTTTTTTTTTTTTTTAATGTGAGAGATCAGTTTGAGGACTATTCTTGGAGACAAGCAATTTATTCCTCCTCTTTCCAGAACCAAAACTTGTTTAAAAGAGGCATTGTTATTGTTTCTGTTTGTAACCATGCCGCTCTCATTACTGGGAAACAGAGCTTGAAGGTTTTGTGTAGGTCAAAAATCTATCTACTGAGAAATACTGAAGGACAAAAGATGCAAATATGTACACCAGCCTTCCCTAGTAGGGTGTTTGGGATATCATGGTTATTCTGTTTGGGGGCTATGAAAATTGAAATCCAACAGATATGGAAGGCACCAGGAAGGGTGGTAAGTATCATAGGAAATAATGCCATTCGGTGCTGTGATTAGGGAATTTTAGAGTGTAGTTAATGTTTTTTTTTTTTGCAGGAGGGGTGGGGGAAAGGGCTTTCGAGATGAGGACATGTCTTCTTTCACTTTTTTCCTATTGTCCTAAGCCAGCCATGCTGTTTTGAGACTCATCTCTTTTTGCCAAGAGGGTCCTGGGCTACTGCCTCAAAGTCCTGTCCTTATATTATCACCAACGCTTTTTTCATTTAGGTCTTTTTCTCTGTTGTCTGACACTGATTGTCTTTCTGATGATAGTATTTTCTTCCTGTAGGTGCAAGAAGATGTTATTTCCTTAAAGATGGTATTTTCTTTCCTATAGGTGCAAGGAGCACATCTTCGAGCCTTCTATAAGCGTTCTGCTGCCCAGGCACCATTCAGCATGGATCCCTTGAGGGATTTACTCATATGGGCAATTGTTCAAAACCGCAAGGAGTTGGCTGATATCATCTGGGCCCAAGTAAAGTCTTCTGTTTTCAAACCATCTCTACACATGGCTGAATCCAACTCATTTGGCTTTGTAGTGTTAGAAATGCAGAATAGGTCTGGTAAATGTAGCTTTGTAAATATTTTTATTGAAAGTTCTTTTTCAATATCTAGGATTGACAGAGATGCATCAGTAGATAGAAGCTGTAACTTGCAATTGGAAGAGGTATAGTTTAGACACAGGTTTACCATTTTGGGGGAAATGGGCCATAGCCAGGATATAGAGAATTGAGAAGGAGAATGGCAAGAATCCCTGCAGTCTGGGAATGTGTATTCTCCCTTCCCAGACAGACTCTCAAAGATTACACAGTTCCTTTGGGGCCAGAAATATTGTCTTCATACTAACTCTTCCTTTTGATTCAGAGCCGGGACTGCATTGCAGCAGCGTTGGCCTGTAGCAAGATGTTGAAGGAATTATCTAAGGAGGAAAATGACACTGACAGTACAGAGGAAATGCTAACCCTGGCAGATGAGTATGAGCACCGAGCTATAGGTGAGTCTAGGCTGGTTTTGTAGAGGTATTGTTATAATCACAACATACTACCATGCTTTATTCAATTCCTTGCAGTCTTACCTGGGACAACTATTTATGCACAACTCTTTCAGCATCAAGCAAAGAAACTGTAGGAAGTGCTACTCCAGTTCCATTCATGTGAACAGAAGTGGCTTTGATTCAAGTTAAGACAAATGTCATAATTAGAGTATTTCAGTATTGGACTAACATCATGGCTTTCCCTCTTCTTGACTGCTGAAACTCTGTTTAAAGGAGCAAATAGAGATGGATTTTTTTTCTTCATTTTCTAAATTTATTACAGTAAATGTATATATGTTTATGGATTTTCTGTGGAATATTTCTAGCTTCTGGATAATTTGAATGCAAATCAGACCTAAATCAAGAGTTTATGAGGTATCTGTGCTAACGAAATTAAATGCAACTGCCAGTGATAACATTGCTTCTTCATGTGCAACAGAAGTAAACTTAAGTGTGTGCACTATTTGAAAAATAAACTTAATTCCAATTCTTGAATTGCTTTCACTAAATCAAGAATGCATCAAATGCTATCTGATATTCTCAATGGACAATTTTTAAAATCCCATGTATCTTCCATTTGTGCCTTTGTTGCTACATTTGTGCCTTTGTTGTTGGTAATACAAAAAAATTCTCCTATTATATTTTTCTGAAGCATGTTAAAAAAATTTTGATCCCCTTTCAAGAACAAAAGCTGATTGGTGTGGCTCTTATAAAAAAGAGTTTTTGAGGGTCTTGGATAATGAGACAATACTAATAAAAGTGGCAAGTTTTGGGTGGGGTACAGCTAAAGAACATGTTAGTTTTCATAAAGAAATACAATTATATGTATTCTTAACATCTTGGGTGAAGTTTATTTTCTTTAAAATGTTATTATATAATTTTAATAATTGAAAGTAATGTTAAGTAAGTTATTTATAAACATTGTGCTCACTGTTATTAATTCTTGCTAAATACTGTTTATGACCAATGTTCAAAAGCTGTTTGTGAAAGAAGGAATTTTGCTTTGTGACAGTTCAAGAACAGATTATATAGTCAAGTCACACAGACAAGACTGTTTCTGCTCAGTTATTTCTTTAGGCAGCTGATTTGATGATAGTTGGTATCTTCATGGGATGGGATTCAATAGAGTTAATGTCAATAGTAGACCCAGTTTTGGTCTGAGTGAATAGGTAGAGGAAGGGCAATATTTTCAGTAGACTTGACAGTATCAGTTCTCCCACTCACCACAACCCATCAGTCAAATTTCATAGAACTGATGCTTTTCTTCAGCATAGAAACCAGGCAGGTGGGCCAAAGATGGCTAGAACAATGAATTTTTTCCTAAACCAATCTGTTGCATTTCTATTCTGAATATGCAGGAGGCAAAGTTTCTTTTTAACATCATAACGGACATAAAGATTGTGTGTCGACATGGTGCTAGACCACTATATTTCTGTATGGTCTAGATATAATAACATGTTTGAGCTTGCTATATATTAATATTTCTCAGCGGGAAATGTTATATGGGTCTTCTTCTTTTCCTTCTTTCTTTTTCAATTTATTATTATCGTTATTCCTTTTGATTGTATTGTCACTGTTGAATCACTTTTATTTTTTACTGTTAATAAGAGTGTGTGTGTGTGTGTGTGTGTGTGATATTCACATGGCCCTTGGGATGTGTCTTTCCTACCTCCAGACTAGAATTCTGTTCCTGAAGCTTGTAGGAAATTTGGGGTGGGGGTGGGGGGGAGGGAGGCAAGTGAGCAGATCAGCAGAAACAGTAGACTGAAATCAGATAAAAATCTCTGATGAAAAGGACAGGGGAACTAGGATTCTGTTTACTCCAAGGGAATCCTTTTGGGTCCATTCATTCCTGTAATACAGGAATAGACATTGTTGTTAGGGGTCACTTTTTTTCAGCCTCCAAGGAAACGATAGTGTAAGTTCTCAAGCTCTGGTCCATAATCCACTCACAGTTCATGAACTGCATTTAACTAGTCCACAGAAAGGCTGCAGAACATTCAAAAACAATGTGTTGGTCCTGTATTGCATTTTATTTTTTTCTGAAAAAGGCTGAAGTTGTGTTAATATAGTTGGGATTATCAGACAGGCTAATAAGGCCTACCTTAAAGTCCATTGTTTTTTATTAATATAGTACAGGTGAAACTCAAAAAATTAGAATATCGTGCAAATGTTCATTTATGTCAGTATGGCAACTCAGAAGGTGAAACCAATATATGAGATAGATGCATTACATGCAAAGCGAGATATGTCAAGCCTTACTTTGGTATAATTGTGATGATTATGGCGTACAGTTTATGAAAACCCCAAATTCATAATCTCAGAAAATTAGAATAGTGTGAAAAGGTTCAATATTCTAGGCTCAAAGTGTCCCACTCTAATCAGCTAATGAATCCATAACACCTGCAAAGGGTTCCTGAGCCTTTCAATGGTCTCTCAGGCTGGTTCAGTAGGAATCACAAGCATGGGAAAGACTGCTGACCTGACAGTTCTGCAGAAAACCATCATTGACACCCTCCATAAGGAGGGAAAGCCCCAAAAGGTAATTGCAAAAGAAGTTGGATGTTCCCAAAGTGCTGTATCAAAGCACATCAATAGAAGGTTATGTGGAAGGGAAAAGTGTGGTAGAAAAAGGTGCACAAGCAGCAGGGATGACCGCAGCCTGGAGAGGATTGTCAGGAAAAGGCCATTCAAAAGTGTTGGGGACTTTCACAAGGAGTGGACTAAGGCTGGAGTTAGTGTATCAAGAGCCACCACACACAGACGGATCCTGGACATGGGCTTCAAATGTCGTATTCCTCTTGTCAAGCCGCTCCTGAACAACAAACAACGTCAGAAGCGTCTTACCTGGGCTACAGAAAAAAAGAACTGGTCTGTTGCCCAGTGGCCCAAAGTCCTCTTTTCTGATGACAGCAACTTTTGCATCTCATTTGGGAACCAAGGACCCAGAGTCTGGAGGAAGAATGGAGAGGCACACAATGCACGATGCTTGAAGTCCAGTGTGAAGTTTCCACAGTCTGTGCTGATTTGGGGAGCCATGTCATCTGCTGGTGTTGGTCCACTGTGCTTCATTAAGTCCAGGGTCAACGCAGCCGTCTACCAGGAGATTTTAGAGCACTTCCTGCTTCCTTCCGCAGACGAGCTTTATGGGGATGCTGACTTCATTCTCCAGCAGGACTTGGCACCTGCCCACACTGCCAAAAGTACCAAAACCTGGTTCAATGACCATGGGATTACTGTGCTTGACTGGCCAGAAAACTCGCCTGACCTGAACCCCATAGAGAATCTATGGGGCATTGCCAAGAGAAAGATGAGGGACATGAGACCAAACAATGCAGCGGAGCTGAAGGCCACTATTGAAGCATCCTGGTCTTCCATAACACCTCAGCAGTGCCACAGGCTGATAGCATCCATGCCACGCCACATTGCGGCAGTCATTGCTGCAAAAGGGGCCCAAACCAAGTACTGAGTACATATGCATGCTTATACTTTGCAGAGGTCCGATATTGTTCTATTTCCAATCCTTGTGTTATTGATGTCATGTAATATTCTAATTTTCTGAGATTGTGAATTTGGGGTTTTCATAAGTTGTACGCCATAATCATCACAATTATACCAAAGTAAGGCTTGACATATCTCGCTTTGCATGTAATGCGTCTATCTCATATATTGGTTTCACCTTTTGAGTTGCCATACTGACATAAATGAACATTTGCACGATATTCTAATTTTCCGAGTTTCACCTGTACTTGTTTTAATAATGATGCTTGTGCTGAAGAAAAAAATGTTATTAAAATATGAATTATGGATGTTCTTAAATTTCCAGAACAAAAAACGTGAAGTTATCTTTCACAGTGAGATTGCCAACAATTTTTTAAAAATATATAAATGATAAAATTATATAAATTTTATAGATAAGGCTAAGATCTTAGCCTTATCTATAAAATCAGTTATGTGATCCCAGGGAACTTTTCTGCCTTTCAGTATAAGCTACTTCATAGGCTTTTGAAGCTACAATACCTTTCCATTCCATAGAGGAAAATTGGGACAGGAATGTGATAGGTGTTATAAATATTTCTAATCTTGCTTGCTTTTCTAGGTGTCTTCACAGAATGTTATCGGAAGGATGAAGAAAGAGCCCAGAAGCTCCTGATCCGTGTCTCTGATGCTTGGGGAAAGACCACATGCCTGCAGTTAGCCCTGGAAGGCAAAAATATGAAGTTTGTTTCTCATGGGGGTGTTCAGGTGTGATTTACTTACTTATGATCTCTTCAGACACCAGAGAATGCATTACTGTTGTTTTGATTCCAAATCAAGGGAAACAATCCATTTTATTCAGTGTGGATCAGACCCTACCTCAAATGTGGTATCATGTTCTGGGTACCACATATTGAGAAGAATTCAGATGAACTGAAGTAGCTTTTAAGAAAGACAGCAAGGATAATCAGAGGAGTAGGAACTACATAATATGAAGAAAGACTGAAAGTAGTGGGAATATTTATGTTTGAGAAGATTGTGGGAGGATATGATTGTGCTCTTTTAAAAATATGTTATGCAGAAGGTCAAACCTTTCTCTCTAATATTCCAGAGTGCAGAATAATAGATTTTAAAAGGATAAAATGAATAAAAAGTCAGATTCCTACTGAATATATTTTTAAAAGGTGGGTCTAAGTAGTCCTTGCCAGCTTGATGTCAACCTTATTTATTGCCAATTGCACAATATGTAGCTTCTGCATATATAACTTTTACTGAGGAATGATTGCACTGCTGAACAAACCTCACCCACTATTTCCTTTTCAATTGCATCACCTTCCTCTATTACTGTTGCTAGAGGAACCACCTTTCCTGGACAACAGTGCATATTTATACACCCATACACACACACCCTACTGCAGCTAAACCCCAAGGATACAGAAAAATTAACATCTTAAATAGAATTCTCACCAAGAGATGTTTTCTTTCCACAACGTATAACAGTGCCCATGTTATCTGCTCCTCTGGCTTCATGGCACAAGATATTCTGTGGTTTCTACTACATAAACTCTGTACCAGTGAAATGGCACGTGAGAACACATAATGATACAGAGTTGTTGAGCAGGCAGTTGAAGATGAAGTGGGGATAGGGGAATATTATATAATGTCATCACCATTTCATAAGCAGTATTTCTAAACCAGATGACAACATGACTAATTTCACACTAAAAAGACCTAGATTAAATTTTTGACAAAACCAATCATGTTTCTAAAAAGTAGCACTTTAAAAAAGACATCCAGAAAGAAATTTTCAGGGAAGAAAACTAGAATTTTGGAAACAACTGAAAAACAACTTTTACAAAAGAAAACTGCTATTTTGGAAGCACATGTCAGAAACATGGAATCAGAAATATGGAATAGTCAGAAACATGGAATCAAGCTGTCACGTAGTGGCCCATCATGCCAGGATTATGTTTTCCCAGTAGCAGCTTAGCAGGATTCCTTGCTTCTAACTCAGCTTAGCCTTTCGTATCATGCTGGGATACACTCATGGTGACCCCTTCTGTCCTGCTAGAACATGTCCAAAGTGTATTGTGCAATCCCTTACTGTCTGTCTATTCCAGTGATGGAGAAACTTTTGGGCTTGGCGTGTCAAAAATTTGGAAAATGCCTAACCTGACTCTGCTGGCATGTCACCCGCCCCCCCGAACAAAAGAGAAGCAATTCTTTACATATTCATTTATTTTTAAAAAATGCAGTCCAATCATGTGTGATGCTATGTATTATATTAAGAAACGTCAAATCATTGGAAAAATGAAATACAAGTAAAACAAAATCAGGTTCTTTGGTAACTCAAATGGGGAGAATAGTCGTTGTCGTGTGTTGGTGAATACTGGCATGTCACCGAAAACATTGTGGCATATCACCTTTCACATGCGTGTCATAGGTTCACCATCACTGGTCTGTTCATTACTTAGCCTCCCTTGGTGAGTTCAGTCTCAATCTTCCCTGCAAGCTGATTCCCACATGTGTCTCATATTCAGGACATCTCACTCTCACAATGCCACTTCTCTTTTCAGGCCTTCTTAACCAGAGTTTGGTGGGGGAAGCTGAGTGTCGATAATGGGATATGTCAGGTCATCCTGTGCATGCTGTTCTTCCCTCTTCTGTATACAGGCCTCGTCACTTTCAGGTACTTGCTTAGAGGGCTTTGTAACTTCATCTCACCTCCCCATTGTGCAAGATAAAATACCATTAGGGCAACATTCAGGTGTGGCCAACCTGCTAACTATCCTACTCTTCTCCAAAAGGCTGATTAACTTATATGTTATGTGGCATTTTATTTATCACACCTATAATAGATGCAAGTAAAAACTTGTGTGTGTGACCATTTTTAAAGAAGTCTTGATTATTTTGAATTCCCATGATATATGTAGATAGCCAAATAAATATGTCCATCATCTTAATTATTAGATGTACTATTTTTCCCTCTACAGCCATATTAGTATCATGTGTGAAGCAGCTTCAGTTATGTTTTTCAGCAGTGTGCGGCTTTCGTAAGAGAGTCAGCTTCTTCATTCTCTAAATTATTGAAATCTATACAATATGTACAACAAATAGACTAGTATTTCTAGCAACATGATTAAGTAACATAAAGGTTTATGTCCAACTTGAAGCTGATGCATCAAAAATCAACAAAATCAAATTCAGTTTAGTAGCCAATGAAAACATGTATCTATATATTTTGCTATGTCTAGGTTTAGCTTCCATGTGAACAAATGCCTTTTAATTATGCTTAAAATATAGGGTACTCTTGCCCTTCCAAAGTTGGCACAATTTTTAAAGCTAGATATAAGCATTGTCAGCAGCTATCAAGGTGAATCTCGACAGGAAGAGGCTTTGTTTAATGAATAAGAGAAAACTAAGATCATTGACAAAGAGTAAATCTGCCCATGTGGTATTTCAGTCATAACCATACAGTAGACATAGTGATATGTGGAAGCGGTATGCAAAATTAACTTCTTGCTGCAATTACAGCCATGTCAACCTGCCATTCTTCTTTCCTTTCCACAGAAAAAAGAGGATCCAGCCAATTACTGGTTTGAATCGCTTCCGAGCTTTCTTCACTGCCCCTGTGGTCATCTTCCACCTGAACATCCTTTCCTATTTCAGTTTTCTCTGGCTGTTTGCTTTTGTGTTAATGACAGATTTCCAGTCAACTCCATCCTGGCCAGAATATGTTGTCTATTTCTGGCTCTTCTCTTTAGTGTGTGAAGAGACCCGGCAGGTATTGTTGCACAAATCAACACAACATTGTTCTTTAGCTTCAGACTGTTACCTGACTGTTTAGTTACATTGACCACCAGGAGGCACTATGTTACCATTTCCATCCTTTTTGAGAATTGTCAGATCCAGGTAGCCAGATGTTACTCTATGGGGTTGCCAGTAGAGAGTATGAACCCCATAGAATGATATCTGGCTACCCATGTCTGACAATTCCCATGGCGTCACTGAAGCACACAAACCAACTAAACCCCTCCAAAACATCTAAAGTAAACCAAAAGACCCAGTAGCCCAAGAAGAAAAAACAGCAGCCATCTACAACATACAGCGTAAGGACTGTAACAACCACTATGTAGGACAGACAGGCAGAAAACCAGCAGAGCACATCCATGAATACCAACTAGCAGTCAGAAGACACAATGAAAACTCTTTAATCTTACAACACATGGACAGACTTAACCATAGTTTCAACTGGGAAACTATCAGCATCTTAGATCAAGCTAAATCCAAAAATGCAAGGGAATTCCTGGAAGCTTGGTATTCAGACAAGTCAGCCATCAACAGACACATAGAGATAAACATTTATGCACTATTCAAAAGAATAAAACAAACTCAGTTTCTTTGGTAATAAAAAGGAAACAAAAAGACCAGAACACCTCCTGGCCAGCAATCAACACCCAGATAAGCAGGGATTAACACCAGGATCAACACCAGACAAACAATCAAGCAGTAAACAATACCCTAATCAAAGAACTACCAACTCAGACAATCAAGCAGTAAACAGCCTAATCAAGGAACTCAAGGAGGAGAAAACAACACCCCCACCAACACTGACAGGTCAAGCTATTGTTATATAAACAGAGAGCAAACCCCACTCCCTTTAGCACTAAAGATGTTACCTAGCCAGGTAACAAAACGTCTGCAAGAAAACAACCAAGCTCAGAGAACTCCAAGGACTCCATTATTCCCAGTAAGGATGAAACCACTAATGTGGTGCCTCCCGGTAGTCAATATAATTGAAAAATACCTTAGAGAATATACACTGTGTAAAAATAGAGAACTTATGTAAAACCCTGTACATGGGGCATGACATAATATAATATCTGTATCTCTGTACTCTGAGACCTTAAGTCTGTATTTATAATTTTGAAAGGTTATCTGATTGTTCTATATGCTAAAAATGTTTTCTCTGTTAATGTAACATCCCACACCTCACCCAACCATTTAAGGAGATTGCATCCAGCATCCTAATTCAAAATCAGATTAACCTGTGGACTACTAGTTTCGGTGTAACAAAAACTGTGATATAACAACTCCAGAAATCTGCTTTGTAGAAGAGTGCATGAGACTGGAGAAGAGGGAGCATCTAAGCTTATTTTCTTTTCAATAAGCTATGGATTATTAGGTAGGATCACAATGTCTGAACCAACCCAGTAAACCATTTCTCTCTTTTTTTGACAGCTTTTTTGTGATCCTGATGGGTTTGGCTTGGTAAAAATGGCTTCTTTGTATTTCAGTGATTTCTGGAATAAACTGGATGTGTGTGCCATTCTGATCTTTATAGTTGGGTTAACCTGTAGGTAAGTCACTGTGCATCGGTCCCACCCTATTTTGCTGAGAAAAATTTGGGGGAATGGGGGAGGATTGTTTCAGTATGCTAATTAATATTTTTCAAAAATCTACCTGATAATCATCTCCAAAAGAAAAGTAATCAAAATGCAAATCATTTGCACTCAGTTGCTTTTGTTTCAAGTACTCTAAGATCAGACTTAATTTTATATTGTTTTCTCTCAACATTTACCTTAGAATTCAAATCACTTCCTTTGAGGAAGCTTCATTTATAAGCAATTCCCCTTTGTTAGTTTTTTGATCAGTTGGACAGAGAATTGTCCTGAGTATACAGCCTTTCTGGCTAGTCTTTTCCTATACAGAGATTACCATCTTGTTAAGTCCCCACAACTTCTCTGAGCCTTTTTCATATTTTGGTTAATATGCTAAGCATGCCGTGAGATATTGCTGTGGAGGAATGTATGCATAATAATTTGTTTGTTTGAATGCCTCAAGAATGCCTCAAGAAAAATACTAGTTCAGATTTCTGAATCCTTTGGCAACAAAGACCTTCTTATAATTAAGACCAGGAATCTGTGGGAATATCGCCCCAATGTTACATTGGTAATACAATTAATATACGTGTTTTTGTTTCTATCCTCTGTGCTAAGATGGATCCCAGCTACTTTATACCCTGGAAGAATTATACTATCCCTAGCTTTCATTATTTTCTGCCTACGTCTGTTGCACATTTTCACAGTCAGTAAAACTCTTGGCCCCAAGATCATAATAGTGAAGAGAATGGTAAGTTGCTGTTTTTATTGATAAGCATCATGCTTATCAATAGAAAATAGTAATAGAATTAATAGTAATTCTTCATAATTCACTTTTGGATGAGGATGCTGGGGTCAAAGAAAATTTGAGTGACCATTTTTTCTGCTTTGTTTGGTGGGTTTACAGATGAAGGATGTCTTTTTTTTCCTCTTCCTCTTGGCTGTTTGGATTGTATCCTTTGGAGTAGCCAAGCAAGCTATCCTCATCCACAATGAGCAACGGGTAGACTGGATCTTCCGAGGTGTTATTTACCATTCGTACTTGACATTATTTGGACAGATCCCCTCCTATATTGATGGTATGGAATACAGAATCACTTCATACGCTGGACTAGCAAGAGTCAGATTGTTTGACTGTCAGTTTTCTTGATTGGCATTAAAGATATATTCATCGCTAAAAATCTTATCCCACAACTGACATTATCTGAGTAGTGTTTGTTCAATTCCATAGTGTGCAAAAATCAGCAAAACCTGACTATGCGTGAATGGCTAACAGGGTAAATAGATGTGTTAGATGATGCTATGCCAGATAAAGCTGCAGCATAAATAGCAACTATGCAATTTTGCTTGCCTTTATATGAAAGAATTTTAACAAGATGAAGCCCTCTCTTTTAATCCAGCTCTGGTCTGCTTAAATCACATATGAACTACAGTAGATGTCTCAGGATTCTCTTCTTGGTCCCAAAACAATTACATTGCTCTGCCCCAGGGCTCGTGTTTTAGACGGTGGCTATAAATAGCAGGTCCTCAATAGAACCACAAGGTCCTCAGATGAGTTGTGACCTGTCCCTGGCAGCATTTCAATGGTAGCACATCTTAATAGCTTTTCATAGACCAAGAAATGTGTGTGCGGGTCTGAATCATCTCTCATGTTTAGCACTGCCTTTTAAAAATTAAATCGTATAAGGTTGAGTCATTCATTCCAAGCCTTTCCGTTTAAAAGAAATGTTTCTAAAGCCTTTATTGTGATAGAAATCTGCTGTTGATATGGCAATACAGGCTACTTAAGGTGGATCAGAGAACTAGATGAGCTTCCTCTTGTTGCTGTAACACCCAGCACTTGTTGGATTCACTGTGTTTTCTAACAGGAGTGAATTTCAGCCTTGATCAGTGCAGCCCAAATGGGACAGATCCATACAAGCCCAAATGCCCTGAGAGCAGTGAAGCCAACAAGAGGCCCGTCTTTCCAGAGTGGCTGACAGTAATTTTGCTTTGCCTGTATCTACTCTTCACCAACATTCTCCTTCTCAATCTCCTCATTGCTATGTTCAAGTAAGTTTCGTACTCTGCATTCTGTATTGCCTGATCATCATAAAGAGCCCTGAGGCTCATAAGGAAAGAAAATGAACATGTCTGTCCCTGAATCTCCCACATTGGTTGTAACAACTATATACTGGTATAGAACAGAGAGCGAACTAAAAATACTTGGCTCAGAGGCAGCTAAAGAGAGGGAGCATTAATAGGTAATAATAAACAGTTCTATAATATCCATTCTTCCACTACTGGAAATAGAGATGTTGTTTCTGTACTGACCCCTAGTTAGTGGGATACATGAGAAAGCACCATTGTATTCTGTGTATTCATGGGGATTTAGAAGATTAAACTTACTGTATGGCAGAGCTAACTAATACATGTGCTCTTCTCCTCCCCCAGTTACACATTCCAGCAAGTGCAGGAGCACACTGACCAGATCTGGAAATTTCAGCGTCATGACCTGATTGAGGAGTATAATGGCAGGCCGCCAGCTCCACCACCCTTTATCCTCCTAAACCACCTGCAGCTATTTGTCAAACGGGTGTTTCTTCGGAAGCCAACCATACGGCACAAGCACCTCAGTAAGGAACTCTATTACGTTGAGCCATGCTGGGTATGGTTGAGCTTCTGCCTGTCAACACTTTATGACCATTTGCAATTCATTAACAATGGAAACAAAGGGAAGAGGAGATTGGAAAGGGGTGATTTTTTAGAACAGGGAGCATAAAAAAGCCATTAGAGCCTTTGGACCTCTTATATATCTCAGAGCACACCAGCACTATGACTTAACTAATTGGTTCCTCTATTTATAAAATTTGGTGGGCTTTTTTTTTGGGGGGGGGGGCTCTGTACTCTTCTTTGTTGTAGTTGTTCTCAGCACAAATGGAAGTTATCAGCCAATCATTCAACAGAACCAGTGTTCTCCTGGTTTACTAAGCATGCACATTAGCATTACTTTTGTCTCCTTAATATTCAATATTCAACCAATTTTTTCACTTTCTGTTTTTACCTTCGTAATGAGCTCTTAAGTCTTTTCCTAACTTTTGATTAAAAGGAGTGCTTTTATATCTCAATTTGTTATTGCTAGTCAAAGACCTCAGATTTTGGTTTCAGCTGCCATTTCTCCAAGTCCTGTCACTTATGAATTTGTACAGTAAATACAAGTTAAACAGGTATGGGGAGAATATGCACCTTCATCTTACTCCCTACCTTATTCTGTTCTATTCTTTTTCTCCAAATTCAGTTCTTATGGCAGTTTCTTATTTATTGCAAAGATGAGGATGTAAATAAACAAACAAACAAGGAACAACAAAAATGGAAATACTAACTGGCCATAAACAGAGCTGGTAATGTGAAATGTTAAGAAAGCACACAAAGGTAATGCCCACTCACACATTTAGTGAACTGACAGTTGGCTATAAAGCAGTGAACAAAGTGGGTATAGAGGTTTGCTTTCCAGGATCAAGGAATTGATATCAATGGACAGTGTGTGTGTGAAAAGTAAAGAGGAGGCTAATTCTAGAAAGGCAATGACAAACTTAGACAAAATCATAATGGATAAGGACATCTCAGTTACAGCAAACATAATTAAAGCAATACTCCTTCCAGTAGTAATTTATGGCTGTGAAAATTGAACAGGAAGGAAGGAAAACACCATTGGTGACAGTAAGAATACTATGGACAGAGCAAAAAACCAGTCAATCTGTCCTGTGTGACAGAGGAAGCACTGTCTGCAGACTTTAATTTGGGTGAGAATATCAGTGAATCAAATATAGAAACTTTCCAAGAGAAATCATTTGGCCAGAGACCTATCAAATGAAAAGGATTATAGAAGAACAGCTGACAGCTAATTTTACAGAAAGCATCATATATTCCTTTTCCTAATGCTAATCTTGCCTAATTAAAGACATAATGATAAATTCTTTGCCTTCAAGACCTCAAGAAACTACCACTTAGGATGGCACAGCATTTTGGATTCAAAGACAAAAGCTTTGGAGCATGTTGCACCTCCTTGCAGCTCTTTTGTCCAGGATTATGTGGTTGCTGATGTACAATTCCAGAAAAAGATCTCTTTATTTCAGGAGTTTACACTACATTTGCAAACCCCTCCCCCCCCCCCCATGTTATCTTTGGCACCTCCATATGCTCTGAAGCATCTTTTTGTCTTTGAATCTGAAATGCTGCACTACCATAATCAATGTCAATGTAAGTTTGATGGTGTACTTGAAACCCTTTAAGTGTGTCTGATAAACTAATAGCTTAACTAAAACAGAGACATACAAGGGGATTTTTTTAATATAGAGCAATTGCTCACATAACGGCTGACAGTGCCCTTGGGATACTTAGCAGGCAGAAACTCAAAAGTTTGGGATATGTTATGTGAGCAATTATGGGCTAGAACAATGATTATGCTTCATAAGATTGAGGGAAATAAAAGGGAAGACAACATATAAAGTAGATGAAGAAGATAGAAAAGATTATTGGAATGTTGGAAGAGCTACAAATTATTACTAAAGGCAAGTCAACAGAACAAGCATTTTCCATTCAATCATCAGAAGGCAAACTAGACTCAAACTTTTTTATGCTCAGTAGTTAATACCTACTCCTATGATATTATGGAATGCAAGAGCAGGTGAAAGTGATAATATGGAGGCTGAGATGTGGCAATGTAGATCATTGAATTTTGAAAGGGGAGAAGAAATAGAAAAAGGTAGTGAAGAAAAACTTGAGGAAGGAGTGAAACAATAAAAATTGACTTTGATAGGTAAGAAAAAAACTTTAACCAAAGCTACTATTCAACCAGCAATTATTCTTTATTTGTTTCCTAAATCCATTGTTACTGGTGATTGAATTGGATTATTACGGAGCAGAGGCCTCCACAGGATCTAATATTTTAATCAGAGTGGCAAAACAACTGCCACACTGTCATGATGCAAGCTCTACCCCACTTGTACATGACTGTCAATCTGTTGTTGTAACTGTCAGTCTACTGAAATGAGAGCTCTGTGTATTCTTGATCAAGTTGATTTGACCTGCAGAAAAGAAACTTGAGAAGAACGAAGAGGCAGCTTTATTGTCCTGGGAGATGTACCTGAAGGAAAATTACTTGCAACTCCAACAGCATCAACAGGAGCAGACTCCTGAGCAGAAGATCCAGCACATCACAGACAGGTGAAAACTGTCTTTGCAATCTAAGTAATAAATGACATCAGGTCAGATCATGATTGCGTGATATAATTCAGAAAAATCTGAAAGGTTTGAGTAGCCCTGCTAATGCATACCTCATTTAAGGCCTTCTGACTACTCCAAGCCCCACTTGTCCCTACTGTTCCCATTAGAATCCATAACACATGTTGGTAGGATTTTTTTTTTTTTTTTACTTCAGAAGAGATCTGCATATGTTCAGTAGTAGAAGGGCACCCTAACTAATTGAATGTGGGGCATTTGGTTATGTCACAAAACATCAAGTTTGGAGTATATAGTCACTCTCCCTTTGATCCCACTTCAAATGCAATTTTTTTTTCCAGAGTGGATACACTAACAGAAATGCTGGACCTTGAACAGGGGAAAATGATGGGAATATTGGAACAAAGGTTGTTGCACTTGGAAGAACAGGTGAGGCTGACTTCTGAAGCTTCCTCTAAGCTTAGATCAGCTGGAGAAAATTGAGGACTTATGCAAAGTGTGTATCCATCTGAACATAAGGCAGCCCTCTCAGAGAACTGAAAAGGTCTAGAGCAGTATTTCTCAATCTTAGCAACTTTAAGATGTGTGAACCTCAACTCTCAGAGTTCTCTGGCCAGCCATGCTGGCTGGGAAATTCTGCAAGTTGAAGTCCACACATCTTAAAGTTGCCAAGGTTGAGAAACACTGGTCTGGAGCATATAAGGCTGTATCATGCCAGCCATACTATAATCTTTACAACATAAATTGCATGCTTTCAGAATAAAGGGATCTCTGCAAATCCCCACATTCTACTGAAGTTTCTTTTTGTCATTAAATTCCCCGGTGTCAGGAAATATGATAAGCTGTTGATCAAGCTATGGGATAATAAGCTGCATTATACAAGCGGGCACATTTCTCAATGGGATAACCAATTTTCAATGGTCTCTAGTACAAAGGCTATCACATGAACCAACAGTATAAACTTAAGATTTTCAGTTCTTTCTTGGAGACTAGATGCACATAACAGCCATATCTTCCAACCTCCTTTCTAGACAGTCATTTTTTGATAAATGTAGTAATTAATGCATGCAATGAATTGCTTTTCTCTAGACATTCCAGTTTGCGAAGGCATTACAATGGATTGTTCAATCACTGTCTAACAGTGGGTTTGGTACAGAGGAAGATGTTCCTGTTTTAGGTACGTTTGACTGCATCTGAGGACCACTTTACATTAGATTTGTATTTTGGTACACATGTAAGTATAATTTTCCATTTTCCCTGAAATATTCATAAATGGGACCTTAATCTTTGCCACTTTTTATTTTGAAAAAAAAAGCAATTATACACACATATCTTTTATAGTGGAACTGTAGAGTGTTTTTTTTCCACTTGAGTGCTAGAACCTGAATATAAAATGTATCACAAGAAGCAAACAAGGAATTCTCAGTATTCCGAGTTATATTTTGTTCTGCTCTCTTGACCTCATTTGAAAATGCATGTAGGGTTTGCTTAGCACTGATTCTCATTATGGAATATCTGTCATATATCTCAGCTGAAGTGGTATCGTGGGTAGAATCTTTCCTGAAGATGGCAGGTCCCTAATTTGCTATACTGCTTCCTGCAACAAATATTGACCATATCATGTTGATCCTTACTGCACTACTGAATCACCTTTGCTTGAGAAGCTGTCGGATATAATTAAGTTACTGGATTGCAGTGAGGGAAATTTCAGGTTCAAGTCTTCACTCAACTGTGAAGCTCATTAGATGACTTCAGGTCAGTCACTATCCCTCTGACTAGCCTACCTAGATAAAATGAGAAGATATGTGCACCACTGTAAATTCATTAATTTTTTAAAGAGGAAAAGCAATATGTGTCTTCTCCAATGGCACTTTCTCAGGAGGAAGACCACTTAGGTGTTCATAACATGAGAATGTTAAGATTCGTCCCAGTTGCTTACATAGACAAATTTTACTATTGTTGGATCTAAAAGACTGATGTGAAATGAATTGAGTAGAAGACTGCTTTTTATTCCAAAGAATTTTCACTAGTGTTTCAAGTATCTAATGCTGTAGAAGGAAAAAGTAGTGTTGCATTTCTTTAGCCAAAGGGGTTCTCAATACTGAAAATTCTTCTATTTTCTCAACTGTTTATATATTATATTATATTATATTATATTATATTATATTATATTATATTATAATTATATTATATTATTATTATATTATTATTATATTATATTATATTATACTATACTATACTATACTATACTATACTATACTATACTATACTATTTGTTGTGTTTACCACTGGATTCAACAAAAAGCCCTCCCAGTGGTTTACAGCACAGAAATGTAAAAACAGAATAAAAACATAACAGCCAATAAAAAACACAATCAGAAAAACAGTAAGTGAACCCTCAAAGGTCTTCTGGTACAATGTTATTTTTATTTCCGAAAGCCTAACAGTGAGAATGACAAGGGAGCACTGCCCCTTCAAGAGTTATCAGTAGAGAGAATAAAATAAAATAAACAAAAATATATTACATAAATATAATTCTATATATCTATAGGCTATTTGAGGGCCTATGTTGATTGGGGATCATGAAAGTTGAACACTTAACAGATCCAGAGGACAGCTGGGTACTTGACTTGCCTTTACAGTATATGTGTTTCTTATCCAAGATTGAATATGCAAATACAATGATAGATATTATTCTCTCTTAGAACACGTGAGTCACTAATGCTCCTCAAGTGCAAATGGAATCTATTCCAAAAATACAGAGATGCAGAAAAAATGTCATATTGATTGATTATGCGTAAGATAAACAGAGTACTGTGTTTTTCTAGTTCCTAGCAGAGCTCCTGAAACAAAGGAGCACCATGCAGAGGAAGTCACAGAATCTTTATTCACCCCGTACCATGTGAGTGCTAGGAACCTCTTGTATCCCAAGTCCGTTGCCATTCGATTTCCTGTGCCAGATGAGAAGGTGCCATGGGAGGTAGGAATCTTAAATTTAGGGAGTTGGATCAGGTTCTGTGTCAAAAGGAATGATTAATGCCAAATGAATCAGCTGGGACTGATTTGAGGCATATTTAAATTACCCTCTTACCAGGCAAATCTGAATTCTGTGCTATGGATCTCCTGTAACAAGAATTCTACATAAATTCACCAGTCTACAATTCTGAGAATTCTGGAAAACTACATGCTAGATAAATACATATAAAATGATATAAATATATTTGGTGGGACCTGATCAACCCTATTTCAGGGGCTTTGACTCTGAACTCAGTATGTAATAGAGAAATTTTAAGCTCTGCAGATGCTGGTAGAAAAGTAATGGGTAGTATCTGGTTTATATTGAGGAATTCATGCTTGTTAAAAGAAGTGAAAATGGCTGTGTATAAGAGTGCTTCTCTGCCCACTTTGTTATATGGAATTGAAAGTTGGATATGGTAGGAGAAATATAAAATTTATGCTGGTCTATGACCGAAATAAAATTGATTGATATAAAATTAAGTTGAATGCAGTAGGAATGGGGTACTTAAGAAGTGTGTGTGATAAAACCAAAAGAGATCGGGCCAAGAAGAAATGGGTCATGAATGTGGAGTGAATAAAAAAGTGAATGACAAGTAAAAAAAAGTAGGTAGAGGTGATTTGATCTTATAGCAAAAATGAATAAGGATTGAATTGCAATAGGCTGCAATGTGAGGAAGGGGAAGACAAGAAAGTCATGGCTGGAAGGAGTTAATGAGGCCCTTTAAAAGGGAGAGTTGTGAGTTGGGAAGTTTAAAGAACACAAGGCAATGTATGAAAAGTATATGGATATGGTGGAAGCAAGGGTGAAAAAGGATATGGAGAGGTATAGTGAATGGTGTTGGCTTAACTAGATTTTGCTTCCTTTTCTTTCATTTCCTTTTCTTGTCTCATGCATATGTATGTAACTATTGCTCATGCATGAGCAACCATGTTTGTTTATTAGAAGGTATGTATGCTGTTCATCTCACAAGATCACAAGAAAAACAAAGCAGAGCACTAAAACAATAGAAAAAAATAAACATTTAAGGTATCATAATTGTGAAAGAAGAGTCCTAATCCACTAGGTGAGTCTAAGGAGAGAGAGATCAGGCAGAATTTGGGTTTTCACTTTGGAATTCTCCAAAATACCTTGTGCTTGAAATGAAAGTACGTGCTGCTATGCGAACTCTGAAGGAAGTCTAAAATAGCCTTTTTTTCTGGCAGAGAGAGTTTGATATCTATAATCCACCCTTCTACAGTTCTGAAACACAAGAGAATATTACCCCAAAGCTCCTGAGAGAGTAAGTGCCCTATCACTACCTTCCTCTCACTATATCAGGCCTTGTCTAATTTCTGTATGAAGCTGCTTCTTGTTCTGTTTGCTTCCATCACACATTCTCTACTGCTTATTTCTTGTTACACTGGTTTAAAAGCTGCTTTTCCAGAAATGCTGAAAGGATAAAAGTTTTGCTCCTGTCTTCCAGCAATTTGGAGAACCTTTCAAGAATAAACTTCAACAGCCTGGATGGAAATATCAACAGGCAGAGTTTCCATGGCACCTATGCCATTGAGGATGGCCTGCCACTGTGAGTCTGATAACACAGAGGGAATGTTGGTTACTCTGTCCACTTTGCGTTGAAAATTAGTTATTGTGAGAGTTTAGCAGTCAAATAGAATCCTATCAGGGGTGTGCTCAATGTTTATGCTTGAACTCAAAGGTCCCATTTCAGGTGCAGATGTTACAGCAGATAACAAAGCAAGCTATCTGGGAGTATCTTGTTCAGGAAATTGTTCTCCTTTTCAATTCCACAGTATTTTGATCAAGATCTGTTGGGAGTGCACATTCCAGCAGTGAGAGTGGCCAGGACAAAACCAGGGCCAAATTATGGGCATGATATGTTTTGTTCAGCATGCAGTAGAAAGACAGGTTATTGGCACCCAGGCATTCTCCTCCCTTAGCTTGATAGTAGATCATACCAATAAGTCTAGTGAAAGGATGAGGTGAAAATGTTCAGTGCTCTCAAACTAAAAGGCTCATAGCCACAGGTGCTGGACTTTACCTCCCAGCTTTAAAGAGTTGATGTCATAGCACTGTGAAATACCTCTGTCTGATTCCTTAGAGATTCCTAACAGACATGATCAATTACTGTCCTACTTTGTTGGGAGGCAGCCTCTTTTCCTTCAGCAGGTTATCTAGAGATGGATTACCCATAGGGAGAGCCAGGTCAGTCAAATAAGACTATTTTAGTTGGATGATAGTCAATCCAGTTGCCTTTTCCTCAGCAACTGGGTTTTTCTTCAAGAGTAAATACTAGTGAGTCATAGTTCAAATTAAATCCCTGTTAATAATTGCTTAGCTTATCATTCTCTGATCATTTACATTTGTTTGGAGTTGAGAGATCCCAGGAGAAGGGCAACACCCCTATGGCCCTAGCTCATGGCAGAATTTTTTTTTTTTCTCTTTCAGAAATCCCATGGGCAGGACAGGGTTGAGGGGCCAAGGAATCCTTAGGTTCTTTGGACCCAATCATGCCCTCCATCCAGTTGTAACACGGTAACAAGGAAATTTTATCTGCTTCATTTTGCTATTTGTTTTCTTATTTTGGTTTTATACTCATCCAGAGATTAGAAGCAGAAGTCTTGTTTTCACAGGTCAATACTGTGAACTACCTTCCTTTTTTTACTGCACTTTTGAGCCTTAGGTGTTGACAACAACACTTCTGTGTGGTATCCATGACAACAGCAGAGAAGAAAAAAGAACTTGGACGCTTGTGATCCGATGTAGGTCATAAGAAGCTGCGTGTAGTTTCAAGACTTTTTCTTGCTATCACAAAGCAGAGCATTCATCTTAAGTTTGCAGCTGATAAGTTATTGAGGAAATATTTGAGGCTGAATAGGATATAGACATTGGGAAAGCCCATCACAGTGATTTCTAACCTACTATGCAGAGGCCTGTATCTTTTTTGGGGGGGGGGGGTGCATAATGAATATCTGACACTGGTGTAATTAAGTTTATTGATTAAATATACATATATATTTATGTAATTACATTTGTATCCTGCCTCTGATCCAGATAATATTCAGAGCTCAGTCTGTTTAGTAGTATAGATTTCATCATGTACCTTTAAAACATACAACAGCAAGTTGTAATCTTTCTCTTTATAGTTGGCAGAGGAATGTTGATGGATCCATTTATAGAAAAAACTTGAAGAAAATGCTGGAAGTCCTAGTGGTCAAATTCCCTTTCTTGGATAATTGGGCTTTACTTGGGGTAAGCGTATATGGGGCAGTCCATCTTCAGTAGGATCTAAGTTGGTAATTTAGTAAAGTCAGGCCAATTAATAATATGTAAAACAACCAATCTATAGAAAGAGAAAAGTGTGACTGCCTTCTGAAGTTTTCCATAAGGAAAACATATGAGTTGGGTGCATTTTTCATCAATTGGATAAGTGTGGGTTCTGTGCTGTAGTCTGAGATTGATTCCAACAATTTGGCATGTCTCTAAGAACCTTACTTAAGTACTTCAGTACAACCACATAACTACAATCATGCCAAAGAAAACTACAATGACAGGTTCATCTAATCTACAGGCCCCATGCCTAGGGAAACATCCAGGTCTGTAAGGATTATGAAATGCATCAGATGAATCAAACCCAGAGCATGCCCACCCAGCCAGATCTAGTGGTTTGAGCATAAACAATTGGAGAAAGGTATGGCTTTATAGGTAGCAACCAAACTCTTGAATTGCACCAAGAAACCTACTGGGAGTAAATGCAATTCACAGAGCAATGGTGAAACATGTGCACTCTGAGGTGTACCCATAACTGCCCATGCAGCTGCATTCTGGACCAGCTGCAGCTGATGATGATCTTCAAGGTCAGTCCTGTGTTGAGCACATTGCAGTAATTCATTCAGGCAGCAACCAAGGCATGAGTGGTCCTTAGTAATGCCTTCCAATCCAGGAAAGGATACAATTGGTACAGAACATAAATCTGTGCAAAAAGCCCTCCTGGCCATGGCTGCTACCCATTCCTCAAACAGAAGCCACAATTCCATGAGGATCCCCAAAGTGTACAGTTCTGACTAGAGCAGGGCAACCCCACAAAGAACTAAGGATGGTAAATCTCCAGGTCCAAGGGGCCTTAAAACCCAAATCTGTCCAGTTTGCTAGGGTCAAGTTGAAGCGTTCTTCCCCATTCGGACCTCCACAGCCTTCAGTTCCAGAACCTCAGTAGCATCACTTAATGGCCCCGGGGGTAGAGATGTGTAATTAAAATGTGTGATTTTAATAACTCAGGCAAAGGATTCCAGAATTCTTATCTAAGTTTCCAACACTGAATTATGTTATTTGCCAAGATGGCAGCCAAGAAACCAACTTATATTTTCCAGCACCTCAGAGATTTATTTATTTTATTTTATTAAATTTATTAGGACCGCCCACTCCAAAAAACTGTTCATCAACTGAAAAGTGAATAGAAACTCCTGTTTTGAGTAGCATTATAGTTGATAGTATGTGTAAAGTGTTAGCTGCCTCTTACACTAAATAGTCCTTTGATCCTTTCCAGGGATCTCTTGCACCTGGGGAAGCATTGCCACAAAAAATAAAACAGGTCCTGAGACGAGAATTCTGGCCACAATTTCAGAAATTGCTGAATCAAGGAACAGAGGTATTTGGGCCATTCAGCTGGGGCTTGATGTAGGCAGAGAAAAGAGTCATGTAGATACTGTTGGTGAATAGTAGCCACTTCTCCCACTACCTTCCTAAGGCATGACACTAGTAGAGAATTGCACTTGTGATGCTGGGGTTACATAGTACATAAATATGCACATAATATGGTTTTGAATCAAAGATATATATTTTTTAAAGACCACATTTTTGAACAATAGAAAAATCACAGTATTTTGCAGTTTATTGAAGGCACAGAATTGGTCACCCACAATTTATTTACTGACTTTAGGGGGCATTTCTATATGCACTGATGCAACCATATTATGTAAGTCCCCAGTATTTAGCAAAGTAGACTTGTTATCCTTTTTCACAATCCTGTGATCCAATAAATGATTTATCCAATGGAAGAGAATATATGTAGTTTAGGGTTGGGTTCTTGGTGCTATCTCAGCTTGGTTGCTTTTTTGCCATCTTTTCATTAACCAGGCTAGGTAACATCATTAGCATGAGGGAGAGTGGAGTTTGCTGGCTGTTTACATACAGTAGCTTGCTCTGCCATTTTTGGTGAGGATGTGGCTTCCTCCTTGGTGGTTCCTGGATTAGGGTATTGTTTCTTCCCTGATCATTTATTGGGTGCTGTTTCCTGCTTATCTGTGTGTTGGCTGCTGGAGGGGATGTGTTCTAGGCTGTTTCTTTCCTACCTAGGCTTTTGATTGTCTCTTAAATAATATGTAAGAACTTTTGGATTTGGCTTGATGTAAAATATTAACAGTTTCCCAGTTAAAACTGGGGTTGATTCTGTCCATGTGTTGCAAGACAAAGTAAAAACTCCTTAATCTCACAGAACAGAAAAATGCCCTGCATTCTTGGGCAACTGAACTAAAGGCTATTTTCTATAATAAAATAACAGTACTACCAGCATCTTTCACAGAGGGAATGGTACTTTTTAAATATTTACTACTACCCACCATCTTGAGAGAGCTGTTCTTTAGATTAATAAAAAAATTGCTCTATCCTCTGAATGATACCAGCCTTTCTGTCTTTCCTCTCTCTCTCTATCTCCCTGGATCCTACTTTCTTCTAGATATACAAAGGGTATGTGGATGATCCAAGGAACACAGACAATGCTTGGATAGAGACAGTGGCCATCAATGTACACTTTGAAGATCACAATGATGTAGAAATGAAGCGTCTTAATTCGGTACATGTCACCAGGGCAGTTCTTACCATTATACTATAGGGCTATCCTGTAGATGCAAATTCTAAGATTCTGTGAATGAAACCCAGGGTGGATGCCCAGAGAAGTAGCTGAGGTGTCTAGAGAAAATTTTAAAAAGCTTTTTGAAAGGTGAAAGACAAAATCATGGAAAAGAAAGAAATGGACACATTAGAGAGGCAGATTGTGTGTGAGAGAGACAGAATAGGTCACAATTCCTGAACACGTAACAACAGGAATATTTAGCAGGTCTATTGCAGATGCAGTCAGATAAAGAGTACTGTATTGTATATAGTGCTAAGCAGAGAGAGAAAGTGCAAACCCTAGGAGTGTTTTATATACTCTGGTATATCTCTGGTTAATACACTCACTGAGGTTTTTGAGGGAATCTATTCATATCACATGTTCCAAGACGGTTTCCTTCTGGCTTTCATGAGGCTGCAGGGAAACTAATTATGACCAAATTCCTTTTGCTCTTTGGGATTTCTTTCTCCAGTTTCTCCAGGGTTGTGACCTTGAGGTGATGGTGCGATGGCAGGTGGCGGACAAGAAGATCCCCCTTTATGTCAATCACAAAGAACTTCTGAGGAAAGCATCTGTCCTTTTGGGAGCATATTTCTAATGACCAAGCAGCAACACCAAATTTTGCATTTCCATTTCTCCCTCAGCTCTTTCTAAATGCAGTAAACCAAACTGTATCCTGCTTTTCGGTGGATCTCTTGGTGCATTTTTCCATTCCAGCTGAACTTAGAGATGAAATTCTTCTTGACTTGGCCAAAAATGTATGTTTGTTTAAACTGCAAAAGAGAAGGGTCAGAGCTTTCCTTCATTATACTGGAGCCCTGAATTCCCTTTCCAGCTGTGCCACACATATTCCTGTGGATCATGTAGAAGTAATGGACAGCAGGGCTCTGGGTGGCCTCATAAATTTGTAAAGTATGCAATGAGGTGAGTTGTAATTCATGTTGGATAACTATTTAACACTAATAGCAGGGGAGTAAGCAATGTCTGCCTTCAAATTGCACACCCCATCATTAGTGCTACCTTTGAAAGATCAGTATATATCCAGTTCCAAAAGATTCCTGGTCCAGTTGTTCACTCAGCCAGAAAGCCATCACATTTCAGCAGTTCCAGTTGTTTGTTGTTGGTATATGACAACCATTGCCATGCTGAGCTGAAGAATATCAGCTGGCATTACTGACATCCAAGACAGGCTTTTGAAGCTCTCCCAGTGCAACGTTTTCCAGCCTACCATTATCGCTTTTGTGGCATCCAGAATCACAGAGTTGGTGGGGGTCAATTTTTTTTATTTTTTATTTTTTGCATTTGGGTGAGTGTGCAGAGGGATTTAATAGCAATTATGGATGCCTTGACTGGCAAATATGTAGGGAACCTGTTTCATTCCTGAAACTCCCTCCCCAAATGGCCCATGGCCCCATTCTGGAATGCCTTCAACATGACAAGAATGAATCTCAGCATGCGTTGGCTTATGTGTCCATATCCCCTACCTAGTATGGCCTTGAGAAGGTTGGAAGCTTTTGATTCTATTTTAGATCAGCCACACTTCAGCACATAATTTAAAGCTTAACTACTGTTGATTGAAATAAGTCAGCATCATAAGCTATATTTGACATTTGCTAGACTTTGCCTAACAAAATTTTTTGGTTAACATTAACCAGAGCCTCTGGAGATTTGGTTGACAAGCCAAGCTATCATGAGGCCAAAACAAAAATGAAGTCTTCCAAACTTGTCCTAAAAATGACACCAAATGAGAAATAGGGGAAATGAGAGTGCTTATGAAACATTGTACTATCAGTTACTATTATACCTAAGTCCCACAATTTCTAAATATAACAGTTTCAGTTTTTGTTAATAGTCGCTGAGAACCTACTCTGGTTAAAAAGCTAGTTGAATGTGGGATGGGTGGTGTGACAACTAAATGGATACATAGGTGGTTTGAAATTTTTTCCATGAATCATTCCTCATCAAACAGGAGTGAGGTATTGTCTGAGGTTCACTCCTGGGCACCATACTCTTCGGTACTTTAGATTTGGATGTAAGATGGAAAAAATGTTTATCAGGCTTGCAAATGACACAGAATTGGGTAGGATAACTAATGCCCTAGAAGGCAAAAACAAGGATGATATTGCTGAATTAGAGAAATGGGCTAAAATATGTATGCATTTATTTGAAACATTTCTATACCACTTACTATAAAACAATACTTGATCAGTTTACAATAACTAAATGAAACTTTTAAGTTCATTCCTACATTCTTCACTTAGGAAATGGAAATCAAATGCATGGTATGGGGATATCTGACTCGGTAATAGTAGCTGTGAAAAAGAGCTTGAAACAGTGGTTGATCACAAATTCAGTATGAGTCAGCAGCAAAATAATGCAGCAAAAAAGACAAATGCAATTTTAGCCTACATAATCACTTCACATTAATTTTATGTCAGTCAGGTGCCACCTTGAGTATTGTATCCAGTTCTAGGCCCCACATTCTGAGAAAGATTCAGAGAAACTGAAAGAATATCTGAGATGGATAATCAGGGGACTAGAAACTAAATTTTGTGAAGAGAGATTGAAGGAACTGGGAGTATTTAATCTTGAAAAAAATAAAAGGGAATATGATAGCACTTTTCAGATACTTGGAAGGCTATTACCCTGAAGAAGGTCATGACTTGTTCTCCATTATTGCATAATGCAGGACACAGAATAATAGACATAATTTAAAGGAAAGTAGATTCCAATTGACTGTTAGAAAAAATGTCCTAAAACAAACAGCAATTATACAATGGAACCAGGCTCTCAGAAAGCAAATAGGGTCTTCTTCATTAAATGTGATCCAATGACAGCTAGTGGCCATGGGGGTGGGGAGAACTTTAATTTGGACTACACTGAGCACTGGGTTGGACTAGGCTTAAATGGCCCCTTTCAACTGTATGATTCTTTCTTCCTGATATAGGCTGATGTTTCCTCCAGACCCTTCTGGGTGTTTTACCAGAGCAGTAAAAAGCAATTAAGCTCATTCATTCTTATATAAATCTTATACTACCATTTGGATACAAAAAGGTTTACTTTGCATTGACTAGTGCCATGAATGTAGTTGTCCTTTGGTGAACTAACTCTCTCTCTCTCTCTCACATCTATCTATCCAGTTTTTACCATTTTTGTATTATTCTAATAGCCAGCAGGGCTTATCTAGTAGATTGGCAAAATTAAACAGTTTATTTGAAAATCTGTTAAAAGAATGACAGCAAGGTCTATCCTTGGTATGCAAAAATTGAAGTTTTAATATTTGTGGAGTTAGCTTCTAAATTAGGAAAATGTTTCTCAAACATCTAAAGTTTAAATTTGGCTTATGTTAAACAAATGTAAGCTGTATTGAATGGTTAATTTAAAAACATACAGTTATTTTAATTACTTGAAAATTTTTATTATTTTTTTATCTGATTATCATTATTACCCATAAGGCAGATCAATAATTTCAGCTCTACGGAAAACTTCTAAAAGAGCAAATTAAAGCCAAACAGACCTTTACCTTGAGTCCACTACTGCTAAGCTCCACCCTGATGCTTGAAGAATGTAAACCCTTAAAGACAAGCATATTTTTCCTGTTGCTCTCCATCTGAAGACAGGCACAAATAGTAGTCCAGGAGGTCTAGATCAGAGGAAAACATCTGAAAAAATCTAGCCTACAATTCTCTGGGTTCTGGCTCAACTGTCGTTTCATCAGACTCTTGGCCACCATGCTCAATGTCCAAAGCCTCATTCAGTTTTCCAGTTGGAGGTGCTCTGCTTCTGACTAAGTGAGATCCGCTATCTCTGCTTGAGCCATGAAACCTTACAGCAAGCTACGCTGATAAACAGGTAGCCTGATTCACAATTCTGTGAGAGTTTGAGTATCTGCTTTGAGTACCTCATGTGTTTCAGTGAGAGGCTATATTTCTAGGCCTGCTGTCTTGTAGATTAGCTTCCCCTCCTTTGAAAAGAATGGGGATATTCCATGTGTCCATCTGAAGTTGCTGTTTATGAATTCCTATTTATTTAGTGCAAAGGAAGATGAGCTGGGTATGCAAATAAATCTCCACATTCAAATTCATCTACACATAAGGTCCTTCAGTTGAAATAAATGGAATACATTAATGCACACATAATATAGAGAATTTTTGCAACAATTTAAACAGTTTCTTAAAACATTTAGAATCCTGCCTCCCTTAAAAGCAAATAACAGAACTAGACAAAAATAGTCAAAATAACAGAGTAACAAAATAGAGAGAAAAATCAAGTGACCTCAAAGCCATTGTGAAATAAGTCTAAGCAAAGACTAACTGGGCCTAAAAATAAAAAAGTTCTGTCTTATGCTTCTCCCAAAAGTGCACTTGATGATTTAAAAAGGCAAAGTACCTCTTAAATCATTTCCTCAAAATTAGTCTATCCACCATCCAAAAACCAGCTGGAATTAGAGGTTTAGAGGAATTGGCTGGTAAGTGAAGGGTTACGAGTGTTCCCTCACTTCACTTTAGTTCAAATGACAGCTATTTTACATAATGTCTTAAAAATGGGCTGGGGGGGGTGGACTGCAAAACTCCACTTCACCATTATGCTGAAGCTATCTATTTCCAGAGGTTCCCAGTTTGTTCATCAAATGGTCCTCCCAGGACAGAATGTTTCACTGTTACAAAGAACATAAGGAGCATATTCATAACTTGAAATGATGCTGGTCTAATTCTTTATGGAAGGTATCATTAATTCAATATGTGCAAAATTAATTAGAAGAAGTTGCTTCTCTCTTCTGAAAATGTCATTGCTAAGGTTTTTGGCTTCTATTTTTTCTTGCCAGCAGTATTCAATACTTATTCTTGATACTCATAATAGATGGGATTTTGTGATATTTCTTAATTTAGTCCAATAATTCTAATGTTAATGGAATCTGAACTTATGCTTTATTTTGGACTGCTCTTCTCAATAAAACAATTTGCTTCAGCAAGTTTTGAAATATCAGTGCCAGAAATGCCATTAATGTTACTGCTGTTACTTATAGATAGAAAGATTATAGAATAAATTGCTTTACAGACAGCTTTTCCTCAAAGGTTTCATTCTATTTATCAGAAGCAAAGCACTTGAATACCAATTTGAGTTCCTAGTTTTATCTTTAAATATTCAAGGAGAATGAGAAAAATAATCTGAGAAGATCCACAGGAAGTATGCAAACATACTATTTATGGTCACAAAACAGTTCTCCTAAAATGTGAAATATATTCATGTACATTATTTCAGCAACTTATCAACTATTGAACCATACTTGGCACAGTTTGACATATAAAATATGCAGCGGGAAGGATTAAGCAACTCATCATTTGTGCTATACAGGTAGTCCTCGGCTTACAATGGCAATTGGGACTGGAATTGCCATCACTAAGTGATGCAGTCGTAAAGCATGATGTCATGTGAGCACCTAGCTTAGCAACCAGCAGTCCTGGTTGCTGTTAAGTAAGGATCACATGGATCATTAAGCGAGGTCCTCACATGACTGTAACTTCTAACTTCCTGCCACTTTCCCCATTGACTTTGCTTGTGGGAAATCACATGACCATGGTTTGCTACAATGTAGTAATCGCAAGCTGGGTGCTCAGGGTATGAACTGCAATCACATGACTGCAGGGACCCCACGACAGAACTTCAAGAACCACTCAGCACTGTCATAACTTTGAATGGTTGCTGAATGTATGAACGTAAGCCAAGGACTACCTGTAGTTCTTTCTACTCAATCTCAAAGTAAGCTAAGGAAACCAGAATTACTGTTTTTCAGCTAAAGCTGCATTTTCACATGCAGATTAGTTGGACCTAGCACAAATCACAAGGCTGCTCTCCCATCTCTGTAAAAGTTTTTTTTTAGAAATAAAGTATGAGTATGTGTAGAAAAAGACCACACACTTTACAGCTGAACATATATATTTGTATTTGCCCATGAATTGGATCTTGACTAAGGTGTCAATTTGCTTCAGCAAGTTTTGAAATATCAGTGCCAGAAATGCCATTAATGTTACTGCTGTTACTTATAGATAGAAAGATTATAGAATAAATTGCTTTACAGACAGCTTTTCACAAATGGAATGGTGCATGATCTGACTCAGTTACATTTACAGGTGCCCAAAAATTATTTTTATGTTCCAGAAGTACAATTTCAACCATTGCAATCATGTAAATTGCTTCTTAAGATTGCAGTCTACACAGTATCTTTTCTTTCAGTGCAGTTCCCAGGATTATAATTTTAAAATAGGTAAACAACTTCTAAAACTCCTAGAGCTCTTCAAAGTAGAAACAAACAAACAAACATCTCTCTTTGCTTGTGTTTCATTTTCTCAATTAAATACACAATGTCTGCTCAAAATCAGACTTAGGCACAAGCTAAGCAAGCTACAACTTGGGGCCTCCAATCTGAAAGAGACACTCAAAATTTCAGGTTTTTTTTTCATTTATTACAGTTTTACTATAATTATGTATATGAAAGTCTCCATAAATTAAGTTCTCCTGTATAGATTCACACCTTCATTTTAAAGATGATTCCTCCCCACTCCCTCATATGTTTGTTATGCATCTTCACAGAATTCTTGCTAAGTTCGATTGTTACACAGCCTTACTCTCTGTCAGCACTTGTCAAAGAGAGCCTCTGCAGCTTCCTGTAGCTTAAGTCTAAATCCAGCCCTGACTCTGATTAAAAACCTCAAGTTGCCTCTTGTGGTGGTAGAGTGTAGGAGTAGGATGGGACATGCAGGTTCAAATCCATCCTCAACCCCAGAAGCTAACTTTAGGCCAGTCACTCTCTCTCTCTGCCTAATCTGCTTAGTAGGGTGGTCATAATAGAGATAAAATTGGAGGGAGCACTATGTACCCTGGAATGAACTTCTGGAGAAAAGGCAGGATATAAAATGAACAACAAAAACAGTATTTTCATTCCAACATCACACACATACTTAATTCCACTAGCAGCCTAAGAAAAATTATCTGAATGAGCTGCCTTCCTAAAGGTTCCATCTGATGTCACCCTAACCATAACACAACAGCCCAGGAAGACTGTTTTTGTATGACACATCCTCACAGCATTGCCTAATGTCATCTGCATCTCACAGCTGAGGCAGCTGCAAGATCTTTTAGTTCTTCCAGTTTTAAAGTAGTTTTTCCTACTTCTCCCAACAATTTTTGCTAAGGGCTCACTCTAACAAGCTTCATAAATGATATGGTTGGTGCCATAAGGGATTGTTCAGACACTCCTGCTGAACAGAGTTTGCTTTTAATGTGAATAATTAGAAATACACATGTGCTTCTTGTGGTAGGGAAAGACTGAGTTCTATGCAGGAAAAGCAGATGTTCAATAAAGGAGTAATGTTCAGTAAAGAACATTAGTTCTAACTAAGTGCAGATATTATAGCTGAAGTCCTGGGATTTCTAAGGCTTGAGTTCCTATTGTACATGTGTACTTTACCTGTGTATCAGCAGAACAACAATGCTACACTCACACAATGCTCTGCCTGTGTTTACACAATATGCTTAAAGTGGTTACTGAATGAACCCATTTACTGATGTTGTGCATTTCATTGAATCATGAACCATCCAGGTTGGATTTGCATAACATGCAAAGCTACAAAGAGACAAACCAAGGTCAAAAGTAACCAAGCCTAGCTTCTTATGTGAATGCAGCATATTCTGCAAACAGTAGTACACTGAAGGATATTGTGTAATATAGCCACTGAACTACAAACTAGGCAACCACATTTTAGACTAGAATGCTGAGGGAATCAGCTTGTGTGGTTAGTTTATGGTTCATTGAACACCGATAGATTTAGAGTGTATGACAGTTTATTTCATGTACAGTTAATAAATATTCCTAATCACAAGGACACTAATATGATCAAATATTATGGCATCACAACACAAACTCCACTCTTTCATTGCAACATCACATGCAAGTACCTAAAGGGTGGAATTGTAATGCACATTTCATCACACACACACACACACATACACACATTGTGCTCTGGGGTTTTGTAAATTCTAGGAAACAAACATTTTATGTCCTCCAATCAGAACAATGCATCTACAGACATTGCCACTCCTATGGAATAGCCTTGTGTGTGTGTCTTCAAGTCAGTGTAGATTCCTGGAGACTGCCTGGACAAGTCCCTGCAGTTTTCTTGGCAAGATTTTGGGTTTGCCATTGCCTGCTTCCTAGGGCTGAGAGACAGTGGCTGGCCCAAGGCCACCCAGCTGGCTTTGTGCCTAAGGTGAAACTAGAACTCACAGTCTCCTGGTTTCTAACCTGGTACCTTAAACACTACACCAAACTGGCTCTCATGGAGTAGCCTTACCATTCCCCAAAACCTATCCACATGAATTCACAACACACTAAGACAGAATGCCTTAACCATGGTTAACTGGATAAACTACAATTTAAACTACACAACATACTAAACTGTAAACCACACTGTCTAGATTTACTCATCATGCTAAATCACACATAAGCAAATCTCTAACAGCAGTCCAGTTCTTGGGCTAATATATAGTTCATGGTTTTGTTCCTATGAGAAACAAGGGCAGGGCAACCTTAGTGGGTTTTCTTAGTGGGTTTTCAGCCAACAAATAGTTCCAGTCAATGGCTGGAAGGTGCATATAGTAGCCAAGAGTCATTCTTTCTTTTCCCCAGCTCCAGCCTGGGCAGAGACAGTACCCCAGTTCAATACAGAATAGTTTGATAATATAGATGACTGGAACTATGTGATGTCCATTAATATAATCTAGGCCCAACAACAAAGTTATCATATAAATAGTAGCAGTTGACTACAAACTGAACATGAGACAATTCTTCTATGTGACTATTTAAAAAGCCAAATGCAATTGCAGCTTGCATCAATAGAAGTATAATTTTTAAAAACTGAAGTAATCAATTCACTTTATTCTGCTTTGGTGAGACCCTGTCTTAAGTACTGGGTTCAGTTCTGCGCAATGCAGTAAAGATCCATAGAAATTGAAACAGGTTTAGAGAAGGGCAACAGGGATGAATAGGGAACTAGAATCCAACCCCTATAGAGAAACTGAAGGCACTGGGTTTGTTTAGAGAAAAGACAACGAAGGAGAATAGGCTAGCCCTCTTCAAATACACGAAAGGATGTCACACACAAGATGGCCAAGATGTGTTGTCTCTATTCCTGAATGTGGGACTTGGAATAATGGATTTAAGTTACAAGAAGGTAAAATCTGACTGAACATAAAGAAAAACTTCCTAGCAGACAGAGCAGTTTGAAGGCGGAATCCGTTATCCAGAAACAGATCTGTTAAGCAGAGGCTCGATCGTTGTGGGGCTTTGAATTCCTGCACTGAGCAGGTTGGACTCAACAGGCCCTTTTCATTCTATGATTTTAAAATGGGGTCCATGATGAACCTCCTGTTATTAATCTACAGCAGATGACAGACATGTATGTATTGCAATGTGCAAATATGAGTTTTCCTTTCAGTATTAAAGATGCTCACAATAACCATGTAAGAACAGGCTTGCAGTGTTGCTCTTTAAAATAAAAAAGGAAAAGTCCAAGGAGATATTATGACCTGAAATTAATGCAGGGGAAATGTCATGCTGCTGTAACAGAAAGCACCTCCAATAGTGAATACGAGGCTTAACATTTTGGCATCTGTGCAATAATGGAAAGCAACACTGAATGCCTGCTTCCTGATCTACGCCTGGTGATTATCAGCTACTGCATTGCAAGTATATGATAATGTAGTATGTAACTCCCAAGCAAGCAATAGGGTGCTATGTTGCTTCCTATGTGTGCTAATACATCCTTTATTACCAAACGGCCCCTTTAAAAATTCCAGGATGCTCAGCTAGGGTGGCAGTGACAAGCAGATGCGATCCAATTAGAGCCAGCATTTGCCATGAATGGCTTTGTGTGCGACAGATGGGAAGGAAGAGAAGAGGACGGCAGCAACAAGTGCTGTGTGCAGGCTGCAAGTCTCGCTGCCGCTGCCGCCGCCACTCTGAACTGCACCCACATCCAGGCAAGGGTGTGGCAAGAGAAGGCAGAGCAAGAGCCCTCGAGCTTTGGATCTGGAGAAACTTGGGATCCTCAGGGAAAGGGGACTCGGCAGACCTCAGTTCAGGTATCGTGGTCAAGCAGGGAGGAGGGAAGGCAGCGATAAGAGGGCAGACCAGTGATGGCACCTTTGCGTGATGGAGTGGCTAAAGGTGATTATGTGAATTCTTTTCAATAGGCACAACCCAGGAAGCCAAATGGAGGGGGGTGGGGGAGGGTTTGCTCTGTGACTAGGTAGGCGTCTGGCATCTGTGCTGCTCTTGTTTTTGACATCATGGTTGAAACTCTGAGGGGAAGATGTAGGTGGAGACTGCAGCTAGATTTAGTGTCATATTTACATCTCCTGAAGGAAAATAAGATTAGCAGCTTTCCCTGTTATGCTTAGAGCAGGGGTTGCCAACATTTCAACGTTATGACTCATGTACCTTTAATAGTTTGGGGAAAGGCAGCAGATGTGCTGCTTGTCATGTCACAGTGCTACAGGGGTTTGAAAATCTGCTTGCCAACATTTCCTTCCCCAGAGAGCTTCATCTTAGGCAATAGGTTATGGCAAGGTTGAAGAGGAGAAGGAAGGATTCTTATAGGGATAGAGAGGATTCCCCCCTACCCAAGAGATTTCCTCCATCACTATGACCAGCAGGATCCTAAGAGCCACAGCAGGTTGCCTATAGGCAGTACCTACAAATCCAGATTTTCAGATACCAAATTGGTGGCTGTAGCTGATCCCCAAAATGGCCTATTTATATCACAGTATTCAACTGATTTATCAATCAGTCAATTTCCTCAGGGAACTCTGGGGATTGTAGTTCTGTGACCAGCTACTAAGGATCTGTCACAGAATTCTCTGTATCCTCTCCAGACTACAATTCCCAGCATTCTTTGACAGCAGAAGCCATGACAGTTAAACTGGTATAGAACACATACAGTTCTGTGGTCCTGTTTATGTCTTTTGGGACAGCTTGGTAGTGAGGTTAATTGCTCTTACCATCTTTGGCATATAATATCAGTCATAGTTTTTTATAATTACTTTTCAGTCATGTGCATCATTTTATTTTGTCCATTTTGTCAACTATAAAAATATGCCATCAACAGAAAAGGATTCAGGCATATATATTCCCCTCTTAGGATCTGAGAATTTCAAAAAACGTAACAGCAAAGCAATCCAATACTGGGAAGGAAGGCAGGAAGGAAGGAAAAGGTCTCTAATTAGTATGCTTTACAGCAGAAAAGTGGCAGAGAGAACAGATGCTTAACCTCTTTTCCTTGACAAACTATTCTACCATGCTGTGAATATCCCGACTCTCATCAAGCAGATTCATTTCAGGGGTAGAATAAGAAACAGGGAATGGACAAGCGGAATTCCTTTCCACAGTGTCTCTCCCTTAAGGTCAGAACAACATGTTACGAATGAAAACAGGATTTCCAAGCTTCCTGTTTCTTTGTAATGTTAATCATTCCCCACTGAATGCTTCTTCCCTGCAAAAGTCTCCTGACCTTATTATGTACAAACTTTTTCCCCACTGCAGTGAATCCAAACTGAGCAGGCATTTTTTTCCTTTCTCCCCTGTAGTTGTCATACTTGCACTCCTGTTAGCTTAGTTGACGCAGATTTCAGAATATGTTTTAAATAAAAGGACTATGTTGTACTAGTACATAAAACTTCTTCTTCTTCTTCTTCTTCTTCTTCTTCTTCTTCTTCTTCTTCTTCTTCTTCTTCTTCTTCTTCTTCTTCTTCTTCTTCTTCTTCTCCTTCTCCTTCTCCTTCTCCTTCTCCTTCTCCTTCTCCTTCTCCTTCTCCTCCTCCTCCTCCTCCTCCTCCTCCTCCTCCTCCTCCTCCTCCTCCTCCTCCTCCTCCTCTCTTTCAAAAGAGAAGAGAATTTTGGTGCAAATTCATGGGCAGAGTACAGTGCTCTTGCATTTACTTAGTTAAAAATTGGTCTTGTAACTTTAGAACATTATAGACCCCAAAACAAACTCCTCAGATAGGCCTTTCACTGCTGAGAGGTCTGAGGTGCTCAGCTTCCCCCTAGGCTGTAGCCGTTGAGGGCAGGTGGAATGAACAGGGCCACGTGGTTGCTTCTTCCCTTAAGGATGTGAGGCTTATGAGGGTCCTCCCTCACTTCCTTAGTCATCCAAGATATTCCTTCTCCCCTCCTACTTGACCATTAGACTTAGGGTGGATCTCCTGCCCCTTCCCATGCCATCTGGATGACCACCAGATGGCAGCAGATAAATGAAGTTGTTTGTATTTTATATCATATTGAATGTAGCAGCCCAAGTATGGTGTGTCTATTCTCTGTCCCTCATTCCTTTGCAAGCAGAAGGGAGGAGGAGAATGAGGAGATAAAGAAAGCAGCTAGCAGCAAGTGGTGGGGAAGCCACCAGGACCTCCCATTGCTCCATTTGCAGAGTATGTTGCTGCTTCTGAGGTGACACATTACTTGAGAGCAGCAGCATTGGAGATATCTATTCCCTCACTTATTCTCTCCTCACTTCCACAGAGACTACTCTTCTGCTACAACTCCTATTGGGGCCCTGCTTTGGGTTACCACATCTGGTCTGCAAAAACTGGGACAATCGTCACCCATAACAGCAAAGTAATAGAAAAAAAAAAAAACTTTGCTGTTGCTTGCTGGTCATCTAGACTTTTGCAGATCAGATAAAGTAGCCCTACCCCAGTGGGAGTAGCCATGGAGTTCATTGTGCGTAGCCGCCACCCCTCGCTTCACTTTATTTATGCCACTGATCTGCAACCTCCCTGGCTTCCATGCTTCTTTTAAATCCCCAGAGGGAATTCCTTCCACTGGGGTTTTAGGAATGGGATAGGGCTAGTTGGGCTGCTTCACAGTGATGAAAACATATTTTTCCAAAAAACAACACCAGCACTAACATTCTCCATCACCTTCAACAGCAGAGTAATTGAAAAAGGGAAAGAGAAATGTTCACAAGGCTTTTGTCCTCAATCGTTTCTTCTCAGTGGAGGAAGGAAAGCAGGAAAGCCAACTAGCTAGCTATCCGGGCTTTGTTACAGAAATTTGCAGTCACAGATATTTAAGTCATCAACTTTTGTCTGAATATAGGTGCCAGTTTTAAGTTCTGTGCTGGAATTAGATGAAAATGTATTCATATTGTCTGCCCCTATAGAGATTACTTGCCCATCTTTCTGTGCTCTGGAAAAGGAGAAGAGTGAGTGGATGGCTGTGACGTACCTGACCTCAGTGCAAATCAACCCACCTGTAGCCTGAAGAAACTGTTGTACAGCTTCCCAGTTCTAAGGAGCGTGAAAAAAAGACTAATTTTCTTTGCCTTAGCAGCCATGCAGGACTGCCTACTACTGATTGGATGACCAGCATGTTTCTGGCACCGGAGACATCTTGGCCTGCACTGTTCCTTTGCTCTCAAGTTCTCTTCTGCCTCTTCTTTTGTACCCCTTCCTGTTGTTGTACGTCCTGCCCTGAACAGTGTCAGTGTACCAATTATTCAGGGGCAACTGCTGTTCTGTGCAGTGCTAGCAACTTGGAAGAGATTCCAACAGATATTCCTAAAGATACCATGTTTCTGAAGCTGGATGCAAATAAAATTACTGCAGTTCCCAACAGCACTTTCAGACATCTTGCCCACTTACAAGAAATAGATCTCTCCAAAAATGCCATTGAGAAGATTGATTCAGCAGCATTTAAGGGTGTGGCTGATGGCCTGCGATTGCTGGATCTCTCTGGCAATCATATACAGAGAATCCCCAAGGAAGCCCTGGTCAACTTGAATGCCATGATTCGCTTATCCAACAACCCTTGGCATTGTGAATGTACTTTGCAGGAAGTCTTGTGGGAAGTGAAACTGGACCCTGATTCAGTCAATGAGATCACATGCCAAACATCTGTGCAAGAGGAATATGCTGGCAAACCTCTGCTCCACATCCTGGATTCAGGCATCAACTTTTGCAACATGCACCAGAAAACTACTGATGTTGCCATGTTTGTTACCATGTTCAGTTGGTTTACCTTGGTCATTAGCTATGTGGTTTACTATGTCCGGCACAACCAAGAGGATACAAAGAAGCATCTGGAATACTTGAAGTCATTACCTAGCACAAGAGTTCCTAAAGAGACTATCAGCACAATCCTGTAGCCAGGGGTGCTGACCCTCAGCTATACAGCCTGTTTTCTAAAGAAGAAAATGTTGAATGTGAAACATAGAAAGTTTATTTCCTACTAATTCAGCCAGGACTTTTCTAATTTTTTAAAAAAACAAAATGTTTCATAAAAGGTTAAAAAAATATTGACACTATAAGCATAGTAAGAATGTCTAAACCATGTTTCCCTACGTTCTATGCTATTGTTACCAATAGTGGACCCAGCAAACACTATAGAGAAAATGTATAAAATGATCTCCTTGGCAAGACATTTGGACAGTACATGGTTTATTATGACTCCCTGAAGTTCACAATCAAGATCTGATTCCAAGAGAGAAATTTAAAAACCCTCAAATGGAGCAATATAATCCTGACAAATGTGCTCACGATGTCAATGGAAGTATGTACATGGTTGACTTTTGCTTGATACTCCACAGAACACTTTCTCTAAAGCTAACAGACAGTTCTGTCTCCAAATTCATAGATTTTGCAAACAAGAACCCATATAGATTGATGTAATTTAATATGATACATGTGATGCGTATGTTTGTGTGTGTGCTGCAAATCTAAAGAGGATATACTTTATACTGCATCTGGAGCCCGTACCTCTTCATTCTTCATCAGATTGATAATGTGTTTTTAATTCCACAAACATTATAGTGGAAGTAGAGGAAAAAGTAAGCATATGTTATAAAGAACAATGCTGAATAGTTTCTCCTTAGATAGGTGGGGCAGATACATAATGGTGAAATTGTCTATTTCTACCTATGCTTACTTCATATTGCAAATGGTGGCCCGAAAGTACAGCTAGTCTGGAGATTAATAAATCTGAAAAGGGAAAAATGAATAATACTTTTAACTTAAAAAAAAAAAAACTAGTTGTGCTATTTGATAAGAGTTCCTCAGTGAGTTCCTAAAACAAGTTCAATAACCAAATAGAATCTACTGGCAGCAAATAAATTTGACAGCAACACTACACAGTATTCACACACTACACTAGGCACAAAAACATGTTGGACTTGCCATTTGAAAACAGAGTCCCAAATTAAGCCTTCATCCTGCATGGACCCAGTTATTATGCATTTTAAGACTCTTGAGAACCTTACCTTTGACTCCCTGCCATGCTGTTTTAGTGTGCTATCATAGCTCCCAACTTTCCAGCTGGCTACTTTTTGGAAAATGTATGTTCTATTTACCCAACACAAAGAGATTTATATTGGATGTATTTCGTAGAATTCCATATATCTATCTTGCAGGGTTGTGCCGTACTATGGCTTCACTCACCCAAAAGTGTTTGGAACATGTGAGAGCACAAATGTGGCACCTCTCTGCAACACCTTAAAACATCAAGGCCATTTTCTTGGATTGCATGTGATCCTGGGAAAAGATGCAACTGCTGTAAGGTGTTGCAGGGGCCATATTTGTAATTCTTTGCACTCTTAACACTTTTTGGAGATCACATGTAATAGTTTGCCCCATTTCTCAAGGTCCTTCTCACAAAGAGATGCTGCCTAGGGAACTTTCAGATAAGAGAGGGTATAGTCTGCAGCTGCATAATGGGTGGAGAAAGAGGCTCAGAAGGGACCCTCCCTAACTTCTCAGGCTGTAAAGGAGACAGCAGGAGATTTGTACTTTGAGACTTGCAAGATTGATGTCAGCATTCCCAGATAGACCAGACAGGGAACACAATCAGATGAGCTAATTCTACTTTATTGTAAGGCTGCATTAAAAGAATCTTGCAAGTCTGAAAGTACAAATCTCCCACTATCTTCTTTACAGCCTGAGAAGTGAAGAAGGGTCCCTTATGAGCCTCTTTCTCCACCCATTATGCAGCTGCAGGCTATGCCCTCTCTTATCTGACTATTCCCTAGACAGTATCTCTTTGCCCCATTTCTCAAGGTCCTTCTCACATACCATTACATCACATCTGAAGCTCCACCATGCAACAGCTGACTAATCAACCCTTTGACAAATTTCAGGACAGAAGTTCAGGGCCTTTTTTCTGATTGCTGGTTTTATACTACTGCTTATGTACGTTCGCTATTAATTTGTTGTGCAGGATACAGATGTTTTTCTTCTGGTAACATTTGAGTTATGGGGATATAATTCAGTCTGATGTTGAAACTATTCTATCTTCTTCCTGGAAAAGCGTAATTCTCAGTGTAGAATGTGGCTATGACATCTCTCATAATGAGTAACAGATTCCTGCACTATTTTGTGAACTTAGAAAATACTGGTGGCTGTGCATCCATTTACTATGTAGTTAAATCCCGAAGAGGTCATCCAATGTCACTTTTTTTCTTTTAAACTGTTTAAAAATCAAAGAGGTTATCCTCTTGCTCCTCCTTTATTAAAAAAAGGTGCTACACAAACATTAAAATTCACTAATATTTCTGCAAACTGATAATTTAATAAACATAGCCCATAAGGAAAAAGGAAGATGGAAGAAACAGGAAGATAAGTTAAATTAAGTGCTAATTCTTCATATAGGGCACATAATTCCTACCTGCAGATCCTATTGCACAGAAACTTACCTGTGGGTTTGGAAATAATTATTGTAATTATAATTGTTACCTGCAGGAGGCCAATTCCCTTCCCAATGGAATTTATGCCTGCATTGCCCCCAGCTGGTCTTGTAAAGGAATAGACCCTTTTTCTTTGGGCTGAAGAAACTTGGCAGCACTTATTGCACCCAACTTTATTAATTAGCGCTATTATATCTGGGCTGCAAAACTCTGGACAACCACTAGATGGCAGCAAAATGATAATCTTTGCTGCCATTTAGTGGTCTTCTGGATTTTTAAGCCCAGGTAACATAGCCCTAAATTAATTATCTGCCATATTTTGCTTGTTTGGAGTTTAATGCCAATATGAAGAGGTTATGATAGAGGTTAATATGAAGAGGTTGGATAAAGCAGAGAAGAATGGAACATTTGCAAAGGAAAATTAGGAGGAGGATAGTGGTCTATGAGACAGAGGAGTTGTGACTTTTTATCATATGCTCTGTGTAATGGTCTTTTTAAAAAACTCATTCTTTTGCCTTGTAGCCCTATCAATTACTATACTATCAGCAGCTAGAAACAAAACCGAAGGCCAAAACATTTGGGTGAGCGTAGATGGAAATAATACCATGAAGATAGATCTTGCCTAGAAGAGCAACTCCCTGTTTCCTTCCCTTGCTTCTTTTCTTCCATTTTGCTTGCCTTTGCCTGTTCTGCTCCATAGTACACATTTTCCTGATCACACTTGGCTTACGGGTTTATTATCTCTAGTCACATTGGCTGTTGAAAATACTTGAAGGAGGAAAGGTTGCTTTGGACTGTGTCCCTACAAGTAGTGTTCGGATTACGACCACTCATTCAGTGACCATTCAAAGTTACAACAGCATTGAACAAGGAGGACTTATGACTGGTCCTCTGAGTTCTGGCTGTCACAATGTCCCTGCAGCCATGTGATCACACTCTGGACACTCAGTGCCTGGTTTGCAATTACAACATAGCAGCAAGCTGTGGTCATGTGATTCCAATTTCCAACATTCCTTACCAGATTCCCACAAGCAAAATCAATGGGGAAACTGTCAGGAGGTCACAAGTTGCTCCCACTCCCATCACTTTTTCACCTGCCCACGCTATGCAGTGCCTGCCTGCAGCACCCCACCACTCGCCCTCCCATGGCACCCACACACCTATCTGTACTTTGCAGCACTGACCCATGGTACCCTCCCACCCACAGCTCTCACCCGCAGCTCTTGCCTCCTTGCCTGGGACTCCCACCTCTTCCTGCTTAATGACCCACACATCCAGGGGTTACAATGGCAATTGAAACTGCCAGGATTGCAGTCGCTAAGTGATGAGGTCAATGCTTTATGGCCACATTGCTTAGCGACAGAAATTCTGGTCCCAATTACCGTCATAACTTGAGTACTACCTGTACTTTCACTTTAACACTTCACAATCATGCTCTAATAACACTTATTTTTCCCTTAGCTCCACAACATTGCTCTCAACTCCTCCACAGCCCATGAGTGAAACAGACTTAAATCATTAAGTATACCAGTTTTTTAAAAGCAGTATTTCTCCACTCAAACTGATACTGCATGGGAGCAGAGGCAGACAAAGTAGCTTAAAGCAGCCCAGGCACAGTCCTGAAGTCAGACCTATCTCATACCTGTTGCAGAGCTTTGATGAATGGATTTTTCCCTCTTGGCTGGTGACCTGAAGGGAGATGGTAAAGGAGAAAACCCATCACTTTGCCTAGTGTAACTCACAGCTCAGAAAAGACAATTTAGAGACAGAAGAGGATTGGCAATAAGGACAGCAAATGTTATGCTGCCATTGCAATGGAAAAACCCTTTAGCAATTAAGGTTCCCCAACATCCTTGGGCTGTTTTTTAATCATATCCCCAGCTACTTCAGAATCCTTCATTTTATCCCTTCCCTCTGTCCATGAGCTTTATGTCTCTCCTTGATTACTTCCTTCCTACATCCCTCCTTTCTTTATCTCCTTGGCTTCTCATTGCTGTTTTGCTTGCTCATATTATGCCAAGAACCCTACCAGTTCTGACATTAAATGAGCAGAAGAGCTTCTGTGCAATTGCCTCTTATCCTACACCGGCTCAGAACCAACTGGAAAGTCAAAAAGGATGTGGGAGAAGCATAAAAGTGGAGGACAGACTATGACAGCTTTGTCAGCTTTCAGATTGAAGCAGGTTGTCATAGTGAGTAATCCAGCCTTCTTCAACCTGGTTCCCTCCAGATGGACAGTGACAACAATTCCCAGAACTTCTGACCCACAGACGGTGGTCCACAGACTTGACAAAATTCTGAGCATTCCACTTTAACAGATTGGGAAAGTACTAGATTCATTTATACTGTTAAACTCATTTATATTGTCAAGGGATTATGTTTCAATTATTTTAGAGCAAGGAATCATTACAAGGCACCACGTGATAACACTGCTGTAAACATATAATAAACTTTGAAATAAAACATTACCTAAATGGCTTACAATTTGGCTTAATAGAAGAAGCAATTATCAAGCTGAACTAGCAGAAAGAAAGACCTTTAGCTATTGGTACTCAGGAGCAAATACATATTGATTAAAGAGTTATATTGGTCTATTACAAAGGTTGTCAACACAGGACCTGCAGAAGACAGAGTGTGCATGATAGCCTTAGATGGCATCTGAGGATTCAAAAAATGAAATATATAATCTTTAAAAAAATAGAGCAAAAAGATTTCACATTAGTAAGATCACCAAATCTCATGAGATGTTGGTATTCCGCATCAGATCTCTCAGGATTTAAGGCTATACTGACAAAATTTCATGAGTTTTCAAGGATGAGCATACAAGACCTTCATGCAATTTGGTGATCCTGTGAGATCAAGTGATGATGCCCAGCACTTCAAAAGATTCTTGACACCAAGACATTTTAATTGAATGTCAAATGGTGCATGGGGGCGGGGGGATGTCTCTATCCATTTTATCCCTCCCATCATGTCTTCATGTTGTAGGCTGGGCTGAGAGAAAGTGACTAGCCCAGAGTCATCCACTAAGCTGTATCCTGGGGTGGAGACTTAAGCCGATGCATTTCTTTTCCAAGTTCACTATTCCACTCTCCAGAGATAGAACAAAATATAACAATATCCCCCCTTGCAGCTGAAGGCAGAGAGTCTAACCTGGGGACGTGGGTAAGGCAGGCTCCAAGGCGAACACAGATCTGTCTGACTCAGTGCACTTATTTCCTGCTCCATTTGGTGTTTGTGGTTTAAACACATGCCTCACACCATATATATGGCAATTCCATAATTTCACTATCCATTGATTGAAGTAAATACAAGTACTGTATTGAATTCTTAAGTTTCCTCACTTTGTTTTACTTTCTCTAAATGTCAAATTGAATCCAGGCTGGATAACTCCAATACTTAAATTTTGTGGAGCTCAGACATTACAGTAGTTGGAGCTATAGTTAGATTTCACCTGAGATGAAGCTGGAATGCAAATAAGCACTGACACAGCACCTCTGAGATGGTGCAAATCACTCTGTTGATTTTATTAGAAACTGCTTTCAATATTGTAAATATTATCCCAATAATAAATAAGTCCATCTCCATATAACAAATGTGACTGTCATCAATTTACATATTATAATATTTCATGAATGGACAATAACATATTTCTTAGCAGCAAATAGAAGCTTTACTATTCACAAACTAGCATGAGATCATAAACTAAGAAAGTATCAATCAACTAGGGTTGGAGCTTATTGCAGAGATATCATAAATCCATATAAAAAATACTGGGCTTTCCTGGCGTCCCCAAGTGAAAATGGTCAGAATCATTCTTTCTTAAAGCTTAAAACAGAAACTCTTAAACAATATTGGCTCTTCTATTCCTTGTAGCTAGGCTACAAAGCTGGAGAATGCAAACCTTGAAGACTCATAATAAATCAAAGACTCTTTGTAAAGACACAGCCCTTCTACAACAAGGAATATGTTTCATTCAGTCTATGGTAGCCCCGGCACTTTGTAATAAAGGAGTAGCTGAATTTTGAATTTTCTCAGCAGGGCTCAGAATTTTTTCCTTGAAACCCTGAGATTCAAATGTGGAAATGGTTCAAATTAAAAAAAAAAAACAACAGTTGGGCCTTTGTGGTCCCATGAATCTCATATAGTACAGAATTTCATATGCTAAGAAACTTCTAGTTATTTCTCCTAGGATTTACATCAGAATTCTTTTCACGACAATGAGTGTGTTGCTGGAATAGACTGACATATATAAAAATGGTGCACTCCCATGCTCTTCCCATAATGTGACAGCAGTTGAGTCATTCAGACAAGGACTTGGAAGAGGTTGGCAGAAATTCTTATGCCCAATCATTTTCAGTAGTAGATAGACGCCAGAGGCCTTTTCTGATCTCCACTCTACTGCTTCAGAAGCAAAGCACTCTCAGTTGTGCATAATGGTATGAATTATATAGGTAGCTTTTTAGGGTACGGATGATGTTCATAAATATAGTGGTGGGAGGGGTAGAACAAGTGAACCAAAGTTTTTGAATTCACAAGTATCATTGGTCAGCTCAAATGTATAGTTTTATCCCATTCAAGGAACTTAATAGCAGAAAGGGAAATTAAAATCTAATTTCCCACAGCTTCCCACTCAGCTAGCTGAGAAGAGCCAGGATAATATTTCTTTCTTATATTGGCTGTGCTAATCGCAGTGACTTCAAAGTATAAAGACTTTAATTCTAGCTTTGAATAACTAAAACATTTCCTCCCAAGTCCATACTCTTTGCTTATTGCAGGAAACCCAAGAATCTCCATTCCAGTCAAAATATTTTCAGCTTCAGCACCTTGGAGAGGGGTTCTTTAGCACTTGAATACATGAGGTAAGAACCAGCTGTAGTGTTGAAAGCTTCCCAATCCCTACAGCCAAATGTTGGAAGATGGTGAACTGCTACGAAACCTTCATATCCTTGCCATCTGCAGTGCAGACAAAACAGTTACTCAGTTTGTAATTTCCAACTCATAATATCTAATTCTTCCAATATTTACAAATTGTTTTCTTAGTGTGGAAATGAACTGGAGAAAAATGCCTTTAATGCAAGCTCAGACAACCTAGAGGTCAGATTCCTCAGTCTGGTGTTCCCCAGATGTAGTGAGATGTCAGCTCCCAAATTCTCAGCCAGAATGGCCCAATAGCCAGGTAGCTAGGAATTTTAGGAGTCCAAACAATAGGTTGAGAAAGTCTGACTTACAATATACAGTAGATCGCAAATAGGCAACTTGGTGTTTTCCAGATTATTATGACTAAAACACTTACAATTCTTTGCCTTTTGGCTGTGCTGACTGGAGCTGATGGGGGTTGGTCCAAAATGTCTAGAAGGCATCATAGTGACTTTTCCTGATATACAGTAGATATTTAGCATATCCAAGTATATTATTCATTCACGGTAGCTTTTTATTATCATACCATATGGAATTGCTTAAACCAAATTTTCCCAGGCTGGGCTTCCAGGCGTTTCTGGCTTCCAATAACTCTCACCATCTGTATCCATTTCTCACTGAGTAACTAGTGAACATTTTTCTTTGAGTACAGAACTCCCTCTCCACAGGCACACAGGGAAGTAGATTTCTGTTAATAAAGCTACAGAGCAGGTATGGTATGTACAGCCCACTTTCCCAAAGCTCTCAGAGCAGAAAAATATGGATGCTACATTATGTCATGTTTGCAAGTAAGGAGCTTTACATGACTTCCACCCCTCTTCTTTGAGAGGGGAATTTTCCTATTTTTATGCAGTGTATATCCTGGGTAGTTTTCATTTGCACTGACCACTAGGAGGCAGGTACTACAAGACTAACTTTGTCCTACAGTATTTGGGACTCATCAGAGATAGGTAACCAGACGTTATTCTGTGAGGTTCAAACTGGATGTTATTCTATGGGGTTCAATTCCCAGTAGACGGTTTGAAGGGGCAAGCAGGAAGTATGGGTCAGCCCAATGTGTGGGGACTTTTTCCTTCTTCTTCTCTTGATTAGTTCATCAATATAATTGTTGGTTTTCTGATATGGAGTCTACATTCACAGTCTGGAATACAGACGTGCACTGAACTACATGTGCAACACCTATCCGTTATAGCACCCTTCTTCCCACTTAAAATCTGTTTGCAGAAGCCTACATAATGTGTGTGTGAGTATGTGTGTGTGTGTATGTACACAGAGACAGAATGGAGAACATCAAATGTAACACGTTTATTTTTAAAAGGTGAAGAAGGAAAAACTTAACCTTTTGTTTACTACATAAAGAGCATGGATACATGAGCCAGGCTTTAGTTTAGATTCAGAAAAAATGAGCCTTTCAAGAGTAATTTACAAAAGTTTTTCACATGAGTACAACAAGAAGGAATTTATAAGGGAAGTTTCAAGAACAGCTAAACACCTCACTGAATCTGTTCCAGTGATCTAGTTGTTTATAATCTGGATATCTGCTATTTAGCATCAAGAACACAGGGTGACAGTAGACTAATTTTCAGTATAGACTTTTTTCCTATACAGATTAACATAATAACATGGATTCAATCATTTTATCTTTTGTCCTTTTTTCTTAATTGTAAAAAGACTCCAATATCAAATGACAAAACTGAGGCATGTTCTCCATATCACTTACCTGTAAATAATACTGTTTACAGAGAAGGTCACGCCATCATAGGAATTTGCAACAACCAAAAAGCTGTCTTCTCCCACTGAAAAGAATTCCCAGTCCAGAGCACTGTGGCATGAACAAACCAAATACAAAGATATTGCAAAAGTCACAGAATCAGTGATGAACACATCCTGTTTCCATTTATATTAGAACAGGGGATGGCAGGGTGTGCCATAATTTTCTGAAATCAGTATAATTTCAGAAAATGAAAATGTTCGTGTTTCTATTATATACAGTCTTTCTACTGGCAGGAGCAATTTAAGATAGTATTCTAGAATGTACTTTTAGAATATGAAAACAAACCCAAACATTATTGAAAATATTTTCCTACTAACAAAAGAACCCAATGCCGATGTTTTGAGCAATACTCAGAAAAGGCACCTGTATGTAAGGATGTCCTGGAACTTGACAAACAACTGTGCAGTGATGTTAAGCTCATAGATGGAAGAATTAATGGCAAAAGTGTTGATTGGTGCTACAGTGCTACTGTCATAACTGTGACTGTTTGCCACAGCAAGAAAGACTCTGTCTCGGATGTAAAAGACCTCCCAGTCAGCAGCACCAAAAGTCTAGAAAAAAGAGTAGGAAAAAGAGAAGACTTTCAGAATATGAGTCACATCTGTAAAAGGATACATTTGATAATCTGATCCAGTATGAGATGTCTGAATGATTTGCCTCTCTTTCCAAAAATCAATTCAGCATGCTTGACTAAGTATCAGCTTCAATTAACAGCTTCTACAAATGTTACATTTCTTTAATGGTAATCCCCACACTATTTGACTGTAAAGGGAACAATGGGAACAATATAACAACAATAATAATTTTTAAAAAAACTGGCACCACAGCTAACCTTTCCCATGTAGCCTGCAACACCTTTATCCCATGCCAATCTCATTTTATCCCAATGCCTGGGACAAAAGACAGGTCTTAAGTGTTTTTTGGAAGGTTAAAAGGGTGGGGGCCTGCTGGACCTCAAGGGGAAGGGTGCTCCATAGGGTAGGGGCTGCCACAGAAAAGGCATGCTTCCTAGGTCCCATAAGATGGCAGCATTTAAGGGAAGTTTTACTTGAAAACCTACTGAATTACAGCCCCTAAAGAAAACTTTCCTTAGAAATATCCACTCAGTGTCCATTTCAGATGGATCAGGGACCTACTCTAGGAGCAGATATCATTGGAGACAAAACGCCTCAGACCTATCTTTTTAACTGCTAACACAATTATATTTGTGAACTTTGACATTGATTCTATGGTTGTCTCAAAGTAGCTGGGAATGGCTGGCTACAATATCAATTTTTCTTCCATGAAGATAGTCTTTGGAATTGTGCCTGGAAAACAGAGTGCTAAAATTGGAAAGCAATGTAGAATTCTTCAGAAAAGTCTCTTGACCCTGATATAGTCCTACAGGTTCTGTTAAGGTGTGTATGAAAAAAATCCATGTACTGTAGATTTTTGATATTGTTGAAACATTGTTAAAATATGTTCCTTCATAAGGAATCATTCCAAAAGCAGCATCATTAAGCAGTGAGGCCCAGTGCCAGATTCTGTTAATTCAAGGCAAGAAAATGGTGACAGATTTATAATTAATTTTGCTGATAATTTACTCCTTCCAAAATTGGACAAAGAGGATGACCTACCCTTAACTTGATACTAACCAATGGGGAAGACTTTGTTGAGGAATGGAAGTTGCAGGAAAAAAAATTGAGAGGAAGTGGGACTGTTTTCCTGTTCAGCTCCCATTTTCTCCATTAGCCCAAATGATGGGCCTTTGAGGGGAGGTCATCAAGCCAGAGCTTTATTTCTTCATCTACTACCAATGGCTTTTTTTTTTCACTTTTGAACACTTTTGCCAAGATGATACAGACAGTAGATATGATCTCTGATGGTTTTGGGGTTCCAAAAGATGATTTGCAATGCTAATAACTAATCATGGACCTAAGGAGATCAATGTAATGGAAGAAGACAGGATGGTAGGGCAATTATTCAGGCAATCAAAGAAAGTTTGCTACTTTATGTCACTTTTTCACCCACATGATCTTTGCTTATGCTATGTGTCCACATCCTTATTGAAAGATGATAATCACATGGTTGTCTGTATACAACAGTATTCAGTTCTAACTTGTCTTTTACAGATATGTTTATTCATTCATTCATTCATTCATTCATTCATTCATTCATTCAATTTATTAAATTATCTATGAATTGTGTTTCATAAATAAAGGGCTCCGCTGATAGCCTGCATGTTTTAAAACAATGTCCTATGAAACAAACCATCTGAAAACAGAACAGAATGACCTTTAAAATATGTAGGCAAACAAATAATCTTTAAAAAATGGAATATAAAAAACCCCCAAAACAAAAATGTTTTAATGTTCTATCTAAAGCTAAGCAAAGGTAGGGAAAATATGACTTGCTTATGGAGGAAATTTCAAAATTATGGTCATGCTGGTGAGGTGACATTGAATACAGCTTGGAAGAAGACCCAAGTAGAAGCAGCCTAAAGGACAGAGCTCTTGTTCTGTATTTATTTCTTTTATTTATTACTAAATTTATATGCCACCCATCTCCCCCAGAGGTTGACTCTATATGCACAATTCATATCCCCCAATATGCATATTTATATACTATGGATAAAAATTTTATTGTTTGATTAGAACTTTGCCCAAGCATTTAAACAAACTGGTTTTCCCATTGTTATATCTTACCAAGATTGACTGGAAAAGCTGGAAACTTCCATTGAGCCAAATGTAGATGTGAGAGTAGATCTTGGTGGATGTTCCATTAAATGTGTTGGCTACCACCAGAAAGGAATAAGGGCCAATACTGAAAAATTCCCAGTCGTAGGCTCCTGAGGTAAGAATGGTCTGATTGGCTTCAAAAAGCCCTCTTCTAGAGTTCCACCTATATATGACACTGTTGATATTGTGGTTATCTCCTAGAGAGGAGTAAGGAAAAGATAATGTGCACGGAGGTGGTATCAAAAACATGGCAAAACAGGATGAGGTGAAAGTTGCACAAACACAAGACTATCTTTGATTTTAGAAATGTTGATTACTGACTTCATTTAATGAGTTTTTGAAATTAGTTTGATGAGGAAAGTCAAGCCAGAACTTGAAAATGAAAAGAAGAAACATGAAACATGTAATGAAGACAGTGGCTTATTCTTAAATGAAAAGCCAGAACATTCTAGAGGTGAATATGTGTAGCTCAGGGTTGAACTGTGGAGTCCTTGAGGTTCTCTGAGCTTGGTTCTTTTCTTGCAAACGTTTCATTACCCGGCCAGGTAGCATCTTCAGTGCTGAAATGGGATGGGGTTTGCTCTATTTATATACTGTGGCATGACTTGCCAGTGCTGGTGGGGGTGGGGACTTTGTTTTGCTCCTCTGTAGTTCCTTGATTAACATATGTTTACTGCTTGATTGTGTGCCTGGTGGTAACCTTTGCTTATCTGGGTGATGATTGCTGGTGAAGCGATCTTCTGATCTTTTGTCTCTTTTGAATAGTATGTAGATGCTATTTATCTCTGTGTGTCTATTAATTGCTGCCTTGCCTGAATACCAAGCTTCCAAGAATTCTCTTGCATTTTTGGATTTAGCTTGGTCTAAAGTGCTGACAGTTTTCCAGTTAAAACTATGGTTAAGTCTATCAGGCACACAGTCAAGCAGTAAACATATGTTAATCAAAGAACTACCAGAGGAGCAAAACAAAAACCCCACCCCCACCAGCACTGGCAAGGCAGGCCACAGTTTATTAAATAGAGAGCAAACCCCAACCCATTTTAGCACTGAAGATGTTACCTAGCCGGGTAATGAAACATTTGCAAGAAAAGAACCAAGCTCAGAGAACCCCAAGGACTCCCCAGAACACTCAGATTAGTTTTAAAAGCATAGTTTAAGATTCTGTCTCATTTGCTTACTGGTTTAAATTAACCAAAGATCCCTAGGCTGTGACTTAGTAACAGACTGTAAATTTAAAAGTGTAAATGAATAATTGGATCTCTTCTCCAGGGCCAGTGACCCTAGAGAAGAAGACGGAGAAAAAGAGGGACCGTGCAAGTCTGAATCTTGGGAACATGATGTTAATTCAGTCTATACAGAGCAAAGTGTTTCCAAGTGAAATACCATCCTTTGTGGACTACTGCTTCTAAGTTACTTTTTAAACTAAGTGCTAATTTAAAAGTGGAAATTCTTCTGTCTCCCAAGCATCTAGTGGTTTGCAAGAAAAAAGGAACATGAGTGACATGGGAGAAAAGAGAGTCGCATGCAAGGATGAGAAATAAAACTTTTTAATGAGTTCAGCAAAAGATTTTAATCATTTCCCCTAACTTATTTATTTCTGCAGAAGTAATGAAGAGAACAGCTAGTACCTGACTAATATGATACATTTTATTTTCACATCATCCTTGCTTACTTCATAAAACTGAAATACTTTTCTTCACATGTAACACTTTACATAGCCATATAGACTTTTTAAAAACTACATAAATCTTTTTAGACGAGACTAGAATTCTTTCTATAGGACAGTACTGTATTATTTCAACAGACCACTTGGTGTCAGTACACTCTTATTTCAGAGATCATCAGACAGTTTCACAAACAAATCTCTGGTTTCAGTTGATTCTACCTGTATCCCAAACAATTTTAAACTGGAATTAGACAAATTGATGGAGATTAAAGCTGCCAGTGACTATTAATCATGACAGTTCTGTGCTACCTCCAGGATCAGATACTATGTCTCTGAATGCAGCCTTGTAAAGTAGGATAGAAAGATATAAACATAATAAAACTTTGATTCGATGGACTATTTAGGGCAGTATTTCTCAACCTTGGAACTTTAAGATGTATGGACTTGAACTGCTGGCTGGGAATTCTGGGAGTTCAGTCCACTCATCTTAAAGTTGCCAAGGTTGAGAAACTCTGATTTAGGGGTGTCCATTAAATCTCAATGATTGCTAAATTCAAGGTTACATCATTTGTATCCATGTTCATCATTTGCATAATAATATTATCATTATCAGCATGAATCAATCCATTGCAGGATAAAGGCCTCTTCACTGAAGGTTATAGACCATCTACCACACCAGCCCAATGCAGGTTGATAGATGGTGTTTTTTTTACAAGCCATTCAGGCTGGTATCCCATCATTGCCTTTCCACTAGTTATAAATGCCTGAAGGCTCAAATCCTGTGTCAATAAAGATGACAAAATTCAGATTATAATGAGTGTCAATGACAAAGGAAAGGAAATTTGCATATGCAGATTAAGCAAAAAAAGAATTCAGATACCTTTTCTGTGATTAGCCACTGCAAGAAAGGTCTCTCCATCAATGACAAATGCCTCCCAGTCTCTAGCACTGTGGGTGGCAATCCTCTGGAACACGGTGAATTTCTCTTTTCTGTAGTTCCACTTATAAATTACAGAAAACTCACGACCCCTTGCATTCTGTCCAAGATTAGCCACTACAAGGAAAAGCTGAAAAACAAGAAGTCACAACAATTTAGACATTCCTTTTGCACAGAACAACCAAAAACACAAAAATGGTAGACTTCATTCTTAATGTAATATGAATTAAAGAGATGCATTTAAGGGCGTGCATCATTTTTAGCTGAGCTGGGATAGAATAGGGCTGATTCATTATTTCAGAAAGATTCACTAGGTATTTGGATCCAAGCAGGGATTCTCCAAAGTAGGCCAAATCTGAATATGAGTTCTCCTGAAGCTTTGTTAGCATCATAGATATTTGGAGATACAATGAGACAGACAAGCTATATTTACAAAAAGCTGACAGATTTCCTCTTAAGTCTCCCTTACATGATAATTATACTGTTATGAAATAAGCATGTAAATTCTACAGTTGTACTTTAAATGGAACAGTTTCTGTACCAGATACATTTTGAGGGGAAGAAGGCATGCTCTAACTATTTCATATGCTGTAACGTACGCAGTATAAGATTCTTGGATCTTCCTTTTTTAGTATTGTTTTTTGGATGTATTATGTGTTTTAGATATATTTATAGTTTTAATGTTTTCTGTAAGTCTCCCAGAGTCCCCTATTGTGGGGGAGATGGGTGGGGGAGAAATCCAATAAATAAGAAAATAAGAAAAATAAGAAAAAAGAAAAAAGAAAAAAAATCTCAAATACACTTTTCCCAATACCCAGGAAAAATGGCTCAGCCATATGCATGACCAAGCCCCACCCATTGTGGACCCAGCTCCCACCCCCCAATATGTCGTGTCTTGCTCCTGGCCACCAAAAGTTTGTCCCTCCTTGCTCTAGATTTTGGCTGAAATCAGAATGGGTGCACCCACAGTGGATTTTTTTTTCCTGATTTCTTTTTATGAAAACTCCCCACTCACTAAAATAATAGTTTGAAAATGAAGCAGAATAGAGTTTTCCAGCATCTGTTGCCTTGCTTCTTTTTTAATAGTTATAGGCTGCTCTTCAGCCAGTGTTCTCAGACTCCCTCACAATAAAACAACAAAAACAGATGACAGTAATGCAAGCCAAAGCAGGTAATGAAACAAACAAACAAAGGCAGTTTAGAATACTCTTACATGTTGCCCACCAAACTGAGGCTGCAGACCTTTCTCTAGACTTCCTAAGAAGGTGAAGATGATGGGGACTGCAATCTGACACATCTGGCAAATACTGGGGAAGTGGATACTCAAATACACATTTACTTAGGACAAAGTCATACTTCTTTGTATGTTTTTTAGGTATCTATGTCAGTTTCCAGCCAGGAGCTCAAGGTCTTTTCATTTTATTCTCACAATTGTTTAAAAAAAATGGGAGTTTTCTGAGTAGGGCATAGATTTGTTTCTGCTAACCAACCTTTAGCAGTGCTCATCTTTGAATGATCCTGAACATCTTCAGTAAGTTTCTCAAAAAAACTGAACTCTACCTTATTGTAATTGTCTTCCATCACAGAAAATGCAACACCTATTTTGTCTAGGTTTGGGGAAATTATTCAACAACAGTTTTGATTAACTCAAATTAAATCGAAGAATACCAAGACATAATTTACACTTTACCTTTTTTCCTACAATGAAGAATTTCCAGGACTGAGCTTGGTTGGTGGGGAGATTTTGATAAGGCACAAATTTTTCATCAATCCATTTGTAAATGGCTGATCCAGGAGGAGTGAAGCGATTGGCAGTAGCTGCAAAGAGACCCACCTTAGGGATGACGAAGATCTCAATGCCCAATGTTTCAGAATTTGTAGCTAAACTCTGGTATTCTTCCAAATAGTCCAATCTTTCTTCAACTAGAAAGTGACAGGGAACAAGAAAACCAATTGTCACTATCAAGGGAATTCTAGAGGGATGATGATCCAATACAATAACTATTCCTGGCCTTTTTCATCTCCCATTCTTCTTTCAGTGTGCTTGTGTCTTGGATCTTGAATTCTTTTCCAAACTCTTTCACTCATCCTGCCTGATCTTATTCAAAATTACTTAAATCCAAATAAAAATCTAGTCACTCTACTCACAGCATCATAACTCCCTTATAAACCTTGTTGAAACTAGTTATGTTCCCTCTTGACAAATGTATTTTCAGTATAATTTCTTCTCATTGTCTTTCTAATTGTCTATCTGTATGTACTTATTATTAATGCAATTTCTCAGAAGTTTAATTCCATTGCAAAAAAGGCTTCTGTTTTTCTATGTTGTACTCAGGGTGTGGGATAATTTCATTTGAATTTCTCTCCATGGTGCTTATTGTTGGAGATGGTGGATAATGCTATTGTGGGTAATATAGTTTTTGGGTCCACATTTTTCAACCACTTTGAAGCCTGCCTAGCTATTTACATTTACTAATCTGGAAAGGTCCTAGAAGAAGTTCTTGCATGATATCTTTCCTTTGTGATTTAATAGAAACATGAGAAACCAGGAAGTTATATACTACAGGAGATATTATTGTACTACATTCCATCCTTGGAATTCCACCAACATTATCTTTTTCTCTGAAATATATGTCAATTTTTCTTTCATTAAAGTACATGACTTCTATTAGGAAAAAAGTGTTCAGCATGGCACCATTTAGGCATACTGATACCATAAAATATCCCTCGAGGAATCCTAGGGATTTTAACAGGACTGAGAATGATTTCTCTCCTGCAACTTTCCTGAAATCAAATGTCCAGAGTTCTCTGGGGAGCACAGAAATGGCTGTCAAACCGCATTGTGCATGCATGCAATCTGCACATGAATACCACAACATGTGTTAATGATACCCTGCAAAGTATTATTCCAAGAATCTCCCAACATGAAACAGACAAATGAGACAATAGAAGGAGGGGAGATGGACATTGATGGAAAGGGAGACAGAAGTATTTATTTCAATGACACATATTTTGGTTTAATTTATATAAGACAACAGACAAAGGGAGTTAGGATTTGCAATTTCAGGGACAAGTTTAATGCCCAAATATTTACATTCCATAAACCAGTACTATCAAAAGTTCCAAGCATCCATAATTCAACAATATTCAGAAAGCACTCACCTTCTAGCATGGAAATCCATTCTTTCCCAGTACAGATATATAGTCCTTTCTTAGCAATGTTTAACCAGAATTGGCCACTTTCAGTCTTGGTGCAAAGAGGACGGGAACCCAAAGTCACCTTCATATCTGCTTCTGAACATCAACAACAATCAAATAGGATCAGATCAAAACTTGCTCTGACTTTGTAAGAAATGTTATCATGGTGTACATCTACCTATTGCACAGTATAAAACCAAATATATCACTTTAGAATATTACTCACATTTTAAATATAAATACTCATATTCTTTCAGAGAACACTTAAACACTTATACTGTATTTCTACAAATAACTGAATGCACTGGAAAGGTCATTAAAAAAAATAAAAATAAAAAGTCCATTCTCTTCTTATGGACCATCTGCATATTGGGCTGTACCTAGACTTAGCGGTGTTTAGAGTAGACCTATTGATTCTGTGATATTTACTGGTATAAGTAACACAAAATGTTTTTGTACTTTTTTGTTGTTCAGTCGTTAAGTCGTGTCCGACTCTTCGTGACCCCATGAACCATATTGCGCCAGGCCGTCCTATCTTTCACTGCCTCCCTGAGTTTGCTCAATTTCATGCTCATTGCTTCAGTGATGCTATCTAGCCATCTCATCCTCTGCCGTCCTCTTCTCCTTTTGCCTTCCATCTTTCCCAGCATCAGGGTCTTTTCCAAAGAGTCCTCTCTTCGCATTAGGTGACCAAAGTATCTGAGCTTGAGCTTCATTATCAATTCTTCCAATGAGCAATCAGAGTTGATTTCCTTTAAGATTGACTGGTTTGACCTCCTAGCAGTCCAGGGGACTCTTAAGAGTCTTCTCCAGCACCACAGTTCAAAGGCATCAATTCTTCGGCATTCAGCCTTCTTTATGGTCCAGCTCTCACAGCCATACATTACTACTGGAAAAACCATAGCTTTGACTATGCGGATCTTTGTCGGCAAGGTGACGTCTCTGCTTTTTAATATGCTATCTAGGTTTGCCATAGCTTTCCTCCCAAGGAGCAATGGCTGCAGTCTCCGTCTGCAGTGATCTTGGAGCCCAAATAAATGAAGTCTGTTACTGCTTCCATTTCTACCCCTTCTATTTGCCAGGAATTGATGGGTCCAGATGCCATGATCTTAGTTTTTTTAATGCTGAGTTTCAAGCCAGCTTTCGCACTCTCCTCTTTCACCCTCATCAAGAGGCTCTTTAGTTCTTCTTCACTTTCTGCCATTAGGGTGGTATCATCTGCATATCTGAGGTTATTGATGTTTCTCCCTGCAATCTTAATTCCGGCTTGTAATTCTTCCAGCCTGGCATTTCTCATGATGTACTCTGCATATAGGTTAAATAAGCAGGGTGACAGTATACAGCCTTGTCGTACTCCTTTCCCTATTTTGAACCAATCGGTTGTTCCATGACCGGTTCTAACTGTTGCTTCTTGGCCCGCATACAGATTTCTCAGGAGACAGGTAAGGTGGTCTGGTATCCCCATCTCTTTAAGAATTTGCCACAGTTTGTTGTGATCCACACAATCAAAGGCTTTTGCATAGTCAATGAAGCAGAAGTAGATGCTTTTCTGGAACTCTCGTGCTTTCTCCATGATCCAGCAAATGTTGGCAATTTGATCTCTAGTTCCTCTGCCTCTTCAAAACCCAGCTTGTACATCCGGTAGTTCTCGGTTCACGTACTGCTGAAGCCTAGCTTGTAGGATTTTGAGCATAACCTTGCTAGCATGTGAAATGAGTGCAATTGTGCGATAGTTTGAGCATTCTTTGGCATTGCCCTTCTTTGGAATTGGAACGTAAACTGACCTTTTCCAATCCCGTGGCCACTGTTGCGTTTTCCAAACTTGCTGGCATATTGAGTGCAGCACTTTAACAGCATCATCTTTTAGTATTTTAAATAACTCAGCTGGAATACTGTCATCTCCACTAGCTTTGTTGTTAGCGATGCTTCCTAAGGCCCACTTGACTTCACTCTCTAGGATGTCTGGCTCAGGGTCAGTGACCACACCAGCATGGACATCAGGGACATTAAGATCTTTCTTGTATAGTTCTTCTGTGTATTCTTGCCACCTCTTCTTAATCTCTTCTGCTTCTGTTAGGTCCCTGCCTTTTTTGTCCTTTATCATGCCCATCTTTGCACTAAACGTTCCTTTGATATCTCCAATTTTCTTGAAGAGATCTCTAGTCTTCCCCATTCCATTGTTTTCTTCAATTTCTTTGCATTGTTCATTTAAGAAGGCCTTCTTATCTCTCCTTGCTATTCTCTGGAAATCTGCATTCAGTTGCTTATATCTTTCCCTTTCACCCTTGCTTTTCACATTCCTTCTTTCCACAGCTATTTGTAAAGCCTCGTCAGACAGCCATTTTGCTTTCTTGCATTTCTTTTTCTTTGGGATGGTTTTAGTTGTTGCCTCTTGTACAATGTTACAGACCTCCGTCCATAGTTCTTCAGGCACTCTGTCTACTAAATCTAATCCTCTAAATCTATTCATCACCTTCACTGTGTACTCACATGGAATATGATCTAAGTCATACCTGAGTGGTCTAGTGGTTTTCCCTACATTCTTCAATTAAAGCCTAAATTTTGCAGTAAGAAGCTCATGATCTAAGCCACAGTCAGCTCCTGGTCTTGTTTTTGCCGTCTGTATAGAGCTTCTCCATCTTTGACTGCAAAGTATGTAATCAATCTGGTTTCGGTATTGACCATCTGGTGATGTCCATGTGTAGAGTCGTCTCTTGTATTGTTGGAAAAGAGTGTTTGCTATGACTAGCTTGTTCTCTTGACAGAACTCTATTAGACTTTGCCCTGCTTCATTTTGTACTCCAAGGCCAAACTTGCCTGTTATTCCGATTACTCCTTGACTTCCTACTTTAGCATTCCAATCCCCTATGATGAAAAGGACATCTTTTTTTGGTGCTAGTTCTAGAAGGTCTTGTAGGTCTTCATAGAACCGGTCAACTTCAGCTTCTTCGGCATCAGTGGTTGGGGCATAGACTTGGATTACTGTGATGTTGAATGGTTTTCCTTGGATACGCACTGAGATCATTCCGTCGTTTTTGAGGTTGTACCCCATTACTGCCTTTCCCACTCTCTTATTGACTATGAGTGCAACTCCATTTCTTCTAAGGGTTTCTTGCCCACAGTAGTAGATATAATGGTCACCTGAATTAAATTCACCCATTCCCGTCCATTTCAATTCGCTGATTCCCAAGATGTCGACGTTCAATCTTGTCATCTCATGTTTGACCACATCCAGCTTGCCTTGGTTCATGGATCTTACATTCCAGGTACCTATACAATATTGTTCTTTACAGCATCGGACCTTCTTTTCGCTTCCAGATACATCCACAGCTGAACGTCCTTTCGGCTTTGGCCCAGACGCTTCACTCTTTCTGGAGCTACTTGGAATTGCCCTCTGCTCTTCCCCAGTAGCATATTGGACACTTTCCGACCTGAGGGGCTCATCTTCCGGCGTCATATCTTTTAGCCTTTTAACATTGTCCATGGGGTTTTCTTGGCAAGGATACTGGAGTGGGTAGCCATTTCCTTCTCCAGTGGACCACATTTTGTCAGAACTCTCTGTCATGACCCGTCCGTCTTGGGTGGCCCTGCACGGTATAGCTCATGGCTTCACTGAGTTACACAAGCCCCTTCACCACGACAAGGTATTATTAACAAATCTATACAGATCTAAGATGTTTTTCTCCTGCTTTGTTTGCTGCTGGCAATTATAATATTCCCAGATTTAACCAATTAACTTAACCACTGCAGTCTAGCTGCTCCAATAACATACATCTGCTGGTCTTTTGAGTTTCACTAAGTAAGAATTAGTTTAATATTCAATTCTATATTTTTTTAAAAAGATGGGGAGAGAGAGAGAGAGAGAGAAGGAGGGAGGGAGGGAGAGAGAGAGACAGAGAGAGAGAGAGAGAAACCAAATATAGATTCCCCGCCTGAAGATGGAGGTCTCAAATCTTGGTGAGCAAATGCTAGTGTAATTCATTCTGATTTTCATGTGTCAAAATAACTGATTTTGAGAATATTTGAGATAACCTATCATTCATCATTGAACTAATGACTTCAATAAAGCTTAAGCATTGTAACCATTTCTTGGACTGAGTTCTAAACAGTATTTAAAGCCATGTTCTCCCAACATACTGAACCACAAACTAACCCAACATGAGTTAACCTAGAATATTGTTTAAACTCAGACTGTATCCTACAGAGCCAGAAATGAAAAATTGAGGAACCCACAGTCAGGTAAACCATGGGAAGTATAACATATGAACACAGCCAATATGAATATGGGTTTTAGTTCACTAACTGCCTGCTTCCCTCTACCCAGTGTTATTAAAATCATTGAGCACAGCCACAATTCAACAGGCACCCAGACACTTACCTTCTAAATGGAAATCCACTCATTCCCGTTCCATAGACACAATTTTTATGAACTAGTGCCTACATGGAAATATTTCCATCTAGAAAAAATGTATACTATCATGTGAAATTGGCCTGTTTGTTTTGCTGCAATTACAAGAATTGAGAAGCAGCATTGGCTTCCAAACCCAGGTACTTGAAGCAAAATGAATTCATCCATTTCAGACATGATGATGTATTGATCTTCCTTTACATGGAAATTATCTCCATGAAGAAAAAACAGGATATGCAAAACAGACCTACAACATTATATTTCAGCTTTTCTAGCAAAGCTTGTGATTGTCAGACCCGCTCATGTTAACAAGACTGAACACAAAACTTAGAGAAATTGGCTTAAGTTCTAAGAGATGCCAAGAAACACAATAGCTGATGTTCTTAGCAATTATGATAGGCATATAATTCTTTTGTTTCCTTTCTGGTTTCCAGCTTTCAACAAGTAGTCATTCAGATTTCCTTGCAACTATACACCTTCATGCACAACACACACACACACAAGTCCTAGTCTCATTATCCAATGTGCCTCAATGTTGATGTTTTATTAAGCCATGTAAGCAAAGCAATGGCCATTAGTCTTCCTAGACAGTTATGTTATGGGACTGCTGCTCAACACCTTGGATATTATCCTAAGGAATCCCACAGGGTACTCTTCCTTCTCAAGGTACTTAACTACTATATGAAATGATCGGGGAAGGTGATATGAGGATATGAATGTCTGGTTTTAAGAAAATGAATGGTGGCCCTTCCTCAAATCCTGCAATGCAGTTGATTTCCTGAAGCTCAGTTCACGCTGTATGGCATTGTGGATGGGGAGTGTAGGGGGAATGGAAGGAAGAGATAAGCTAGATTAGGGATGGGGGATATTCCTGAACACACTGTTAGCCATGCTGAGTAGGTCCTGGACTTCTGCAAATGGGCTGGTGTACCACTTTCCAAGGAAATACACAGGCTTTGTGCATAAAGCACTAAGTCTTATTGTGGTTTGCTGGTTTTGACTTCATGTAGGCTATGGCTTAATCTATTTGAACTCAGTCAGTTGTGATTTACTGTGGTTAAACAATCCATGGCTTAGCACAGTAAATTACTTGAGCCTCCACCTGGAAATACTCTGGATCCCCCACCTTCACCTGTAATATCTGTGAGCGGAAGTATTTTTTACCACCCAAAGTTTTTCCCAGAAGCTCCGGGGAAAAGAGGTCTAGCCACAATGATAAAAGTAGAGCTGTACTCAAGCCAAGCTGAACTCCTGACTGGTAATGTCATGTAGTTTTCTTGGCAAAAATGCAAAAGTGGTTTACCATTGACTTTCCCTTTTTTCACTCCCCAGTCTTGCTTACACCTCTGGGATTTGCATAGTGGTTTCCCATGCAAGTACTGGCCAGGTCTGATTCTGATTAACTTTTTAAAGAGCAGATAAGGTTGCCTAGCCTCTGGAATGCCTGCCATTAAAATCTGTACTATACTTCACATAAGGCTGATCCAGACTGTCAACTGATCCAGAATGCAGCAGTGATTTCAATGGTTCAATACTCCAGTTATTAACTAGCATCTATTACTAAAAAAGAGCTTCACTGTTTCCAGACATTTGGTAAAATTGCAACATTGCTCTGGTCTGTAGTTTTAATACAAGCTGGTGAACAAACCACCTGAAAAATTATGTTTTATTTTACTAACCGTAAGGGTATTTCAGCAGCTCATTGTCCGCAGGTTTCACAGGCAGATCCTGCAGAATCTGGGGGATGGACAGTACTGCTAGATTAAAATTCATGCCAGTGCACATCCTTGAAGTGGCATCAGATCCTGGCAACAGGACTAGCTGCCTTATCAAGCCCTGAAAAGAGAGGAAGAAAGACTAGGGAATCAATATCAAAAGCTCTTCTGGGGACAATAGTTGGTGATTTTCCACAGAGGAGGAGGAGGAGGAGGACGAGAGGACTTAAGTCAGCCTAGAAGCTACACCTCTGACCTAAAAATCCAACCCCCTATTTCCACATGTGTGAGACCATGAGAGAAAAATAGTCTTGATGCATTAAGAGGTACTATCTGTCAATTGCTTCATGTGTTTGAAAACAGAGATCAGCTTCTCAAAACAAATTTCAAAGTTGGGCTAGCTGCACTTCGATAAAAATCACATCTTATGTTTGCACTGGCCTTTGTTTTGGGCTGTGATCAAAGGACTTGCTTCTTGTCACCTACCAGCAACGCCCCTCTGGATACTATGTAGGACAAACAGACCAGACTTTGCGCAAAAGAATTAATGGAAAGAAAACATCAGGACTCAAAATAAGGACAAAGAAATAAAGCAAAACAAATGAAGGAAGACACAACTTCAATAATCTCCAAATATTCCATTACAGATCTCAAAGTAGCCGTTTGGGTACAAATAAAAACACCAGAACAATTGAGCATGTGACAATTGAGCTTAAATACATCAGTAGGCTTTAGGCTATCTAAGAAGGTTTGAACAAGACCCTGAATGCCCCACTCCAATTGTACACCCCTGGTCTGGAATGATAGCTTCTTTAAGACTTTCATTCATCTGGAAAAGCATCAAAGAACTCCCAGATACATAACCTGAATCCCTTTAATGTTTTTCTCTCAATGGAATTTTGTCAAAATTTATTTTCAGTCTCTTAGGTTTAATTTTGAACTCCCTAATGGACTACAGTACTATGTTCCAGCAAGTTCTAGTCTTGCTGTAATATTCCTGGTCCAGTCACCTATACTGAGCACATGCCCAACAGATGTGGTGAATCCATTTGCATTTTCACTATATTCAAGCTTGAGATGTCTCCTTTGGGCTTTTTGAAATCACAGCCTGAGCTAAATTTATCACTTAAAGGGCAAGATAAAACCAGTATAAACCACTTCAGCTAGTATTTTTTTCACTGCCTGTTTATTCTACCTATCTTTACAAAAGTTCTGTCTGATAACAGTAGAGAACATTTCAATCAACATTGTTTAAAAAGGAAGTACAGTAAATAGCTGCTGAGCTATACTGCAAAGCATTAGGAAGGGAAAAGGCATTTTCCTGCAAGAAATCATTTGAAAAAATAAATATGCTTTTCTGAATGCAAAAGACCTTGATTATTTACAAAGCTGTTTTTATCTGCTGTAGAATTTAATGTAGAAACTACTATCAGACTTCAACTTCCACAACAAGAGAATCTCAGCCCACTGTCAGCATCAGTTGCATCTTTAAAAATAAGTTGGCTGCTGAAATTAAAAAAAAAATATTGGAGTGAAAACAGAAGGGTAGTTTTTTTCCCCTGGACTGAGCATACGCTCAGAGGCACTCTGTTCCTTAATTTTTACCTTTCATCCACCCATCTGAGCCACTTATTTTTTTCTTGAGTCTGTTTAGTGACTCTCAGAGGGTTTTGTGCGTGTTTGTGTGTGTGTGTGTGCACCTTTGAGTTAGTGTTGACTCTGGGCAACTACCTGAACATGTCCCTGCAGTTTTCTTGGCAAGATTTCAGAAGTGGCTTACCATTGCCTCCTTTCTAGGGCTGAGAGAGAGTGGCTGGCCCAAAGTCACCCAGCCGGCTTCATGCTAAGGTGGGGCTTGAACTCACAGTCTCCTGGTTTCTAGCCTGGTGCCTTTAACCACTACACCAGACTGGCTCTCAGAGTTCTAGTAAAAAGTAATCCAATCCCATAAGACTCTAAAAACCCAAACCCTGAGGCTGCTTTGTATGAGAGTACAGTTTAGAACATTATACACCAGTTTGTTACATATATTGTTAAATCCTGTTAATCCAGGTAATCTGTTACATTAAGGACAATGCTACCATTCTGCCTTGACAGCTTCATTTGTTTCATAGACTGTACCTTTCTCATGCCCAAACTGACTCTGATTTGTTTTCTTATGTGACAGTTTCTTCTTACATGTGTAAGGTGTATCAGGCTTTACTTTCTGTCTTTTCTTTAGGTTGTAACACTAGACCTGAACTTTACCTTTTAGAATGCAACACATTTGGGACTTGGATGTCTAAAAGAAGGCCTTCATTCCATAGGAGCCTGGCTGCTTATCAAGAACATTATCAGAAGCCATTCCCTAACACCTGCGGGTCTTTTAAATTGGAGCAAGTAATGACCAGGGAGGAGGGATTTTCATTTTTCCTGGAAGTCTAAGGTGGCAAAACTGAGTTTACAGATAGTCCTTGGTTAACCACGGTAATTGGGACTGGGAACTCTGTCAATAAGCAATGCTGTCAAAAAGTGCGACGTCACGTGACTGTGCTGACTTATGACAGCAGTTCCAGCAATTCCAGTTGTGGTCATTAATCAAATCCTGCATGGTTATTAGGCACAATGTCATATGATCACCATTTGTGACCTCCTGACAGCTTCCCCATTGATTTTGCTTATTGGAAGCTGGCCATGAAGGTTGCAAATGGCGATCACCTGACTGTGAGACACTGTGACCATTGTAGTTGTGAGCCAGTTGCCAAGCACCCAAATCATGATCACATGACCATGAGGATGCTGTGAGGGTCACAACTTTGAGGAATGGCCATAAATCTCCTCATTCAGCACAGTCGTAACTTTGAACAGTTGCTGAACTAATGGTTGTTAACCAAGGACTATCTTTATTTGGTCAGAAGTGGCCTAATTTCTCCTAAGTTTATTTTAGGATAAATAAATATAATTTAAAATCTTGCTGTTACCTCCCCAAAATGTTAAACTTAAAAGGTCTTGATGTTATGTTCTCCCTTATCAGCTTTGTTTGAGCAGGATCTTAAATGTCAGGGAAAGGGAATTAATTATATTACGACCTCCTTTAATCAGGGGACCAGCTGTTTATAAACAATTAAAACTTTATTTTACAAAAATATTATATGAACAGATAACATGGGATGTAAGTTGTGTCTGCTTAAAAAAACAGAATTCAGTGTTTACTTATAGAGTGACGTTTACATTTTTGCAATGGCTACCAATGTCTCTTTTCTTTTCTAGATACTGATGTCTCCTTTCCTCTCTCCTCACTCTTCCCTCCACATTCTCTGGCATTATGCCCCATCTTTCTTATAATGAAGGGCCCAATTAATCCCTCACTTACTTTAGTGGAATGCAAGTAACTACCATTTCATCACACCTCTTTGGATATGTCCTCCCCAGAGCAGTTCTTCTGGCACTGGGTTTAGTGTCCTTCCACCACCAGATAAACACCTTTTAATCTGCTCAAATTTGCCATTATACCAATGACTTCTATTGTTATATTGCCATGTTTTATCTCTCTATATTTTCATTCTTCTGTCATCTATCTTCTTTGTATGACTTTACAAGCCTCTCTGGGAATTTTGTTAAGTTGTAAACATGTTTTAAAGAAATAATGAAGTATCTAAGGAGAAGTGAATTCTATTGATTATCATAGTTCCACCATGTTTTATATCCATGTTTCCTTCTAATCTCAGGTACTCTGCTTTGACTTTGAGATTTCTTTAGGTGATGTTTGCAGTGATGCTTTTGAGTATTTGGTTTACTCCCCATTGCTTTTGTATGCTTATCATCAACTCCTATCTTGTACTCCCTTTGGCTACTTTTACACCATCCTCCCTATACCCAAACTTATCTTGAACCAGATACCTCTTTCAACCACTCTCAACACTTCTTCCTTTAGTTTAAAAGAAGAAAGAAGTTCATCTTTTGCTTAATTGTACCTCCCAATACTAATCAGAGAATATACTATGTTATTTATTGAAACATCTGTTCAGAAAGTTTGTTGCTGACTCATCTGAAAAAATAGCATAAAAAGATCACCACTAATCCAAAATAGAAGAGAAGCCATTCTATCTATGTATTTGCAATTTATTTGGAAATACCCCAGGGAAGAAGGAAAATTATAGTGTTCCCATAGGATTAGGGCTTGGGCTTCTCTTGGTGTAATTGGGTATGGGAAGAACAAAGCTGTTCATCTGATTTTGTGCAGAACTTTGCCTGCATTGAGAGTTTGATGTTTGAACAGAATGTACAGTTGGTTACTGCAGAAATGTCAGTCTTTATTAATGCCTCCATTTAAATACCTATATATAATATGGGAGCAGGGAGAAGAGGAGGTCAGCTTACTTGAACCAGTGGCAAAGACAGAGAACACTACCCAGAGTCACTCGGCAGTGAGATGGGCAGTGACAAATTTGAAATATAAATAAATAAAATAAATAAATAAACACTTGCTCTTTGGGGCAAGGCCTTCCCAGAGTTGTTTTAACATGGTGGTTATACAATGTTTTAAAAATAAATAAATAAGTTATTTACAAACCTAGTGCTGGGCTGAGAGAACTTCTCCAGCATTTTTTTCTTACCAGTGTTCATTCTGATAAAACAGAACTTGCTTTCATTGAAGAAGATAATTTTGGATTATGGGTGGAACATGATGGTGTTACAGTGATTTAGTTACATAATTGCTGTATATGTGTACTTGCAATGAATGTCACTTCTTACACTGCAGAATCCTCTCTCTTGTAATCTATAGTCAGCCTTCTTTAAATCAAGAGATGACATCATGGGACAGGTTCACCCATTGGCATTTTTAGTAGTACTACTATTGTCACCACTAAGAGGATGGGGTCTTGCTTTTAAAGAAATTGGTGGAATTTTTTTCCTTCCCATGGAGAAATTAAAATAAATCATCCACCTTATTTCTCTGCCCACAAATTTTGTGGAGAACTTCAGAAAACCATTTTGACTGACTTTATGCAAAATACAATCAAAAGGACTCTGGCAAGTACATTTGAATGACAGCTTCTGCAAGGTTGAATAGCCAAAAGGCCATACTTCCCAGTTGGTAAATTTAGGAAATATTTAGATGTATAAGCAAATGAGCTGGTTGAGATAAAGCAGTTCAGCAGAGATTAAGGTAAGCTTTTTCTCCTGAACATCTGAAATCTTGGTTTGGTTCTGAGAAACTGGGAAAGAGAGAACAGACACAGAGGTATAAGAATTGTCCAAAGTTAGGCTTGTCCAACTTAATGACTTATAGCTGTTTTAATTCATGATTGAAATATCATTTATAAGTATAACTTGCTAAGCAAATTCAGGTAATATGTGGCATAACCAAAATGGAGCTAGCGGAAACCTTAAAGAAAGCTCCCCTCCAACCCACACCCCACAAAAAATAAGTGAGCATGCTGAATTACTCAAGAATTTTACATAACAATTGTAAAAGAAAAACAAAAAAACTGGAAGTGATGCTTTATTTGGTAATAGTGGCCAGTTGGAACCCTAAACAGGAACTGTTCTAGTTTGTATACTCGATTTCATCCTGATTTCCATTTCCAAGGTTATCCTGGGACTATATTTTCATAGAGAGACTGTGAACACCTAACAATTCCCTGGACTCTCATCAAACAGTAACTCTCAAGATTCCTTGCAGAGAAGCTTTGACAGAAAATCATATGAAACTAAAATAAATGGATAGGAAAAAATTGCAACCCAAATATAATAAGCATGGGTAACTGTCACCAGAATAATTAGAATAACCTCTTCAGAACAATGAATATTGGCAGTTATACTCACAGTAAAGAAACCTTTTCTTCTCTTTCTATTTCCTATATAAAATCGGGTTCCTGTCATAGTCAAGAAAGCTGGAAAAGCAGTATCTGCAATCCTAAAACAAGTGAAAAAGGAAGTTATATGAATCCATGATTGCAAACTATAAAGTCAAATACAGAATGAGAGCACTCTGATTTAAAGTAGAGCTCTGATTAAATTGTCTGGATTGCCTGGAGTAGGAATAAGTGAATTTGGTTCATTTTTCTAGCATTTACGTTCAGTCTTCTCTCTTTCTGATTCTGTCTGCAACTGTTTCTAAGTTCACATAAAATATGCATTTTCAAATATATATAATTTCATACAGAATGCATTTTGTGATCATTGTTATTGTTGCATGCACTTTGTGTATACTTTCTCTTTAAATATTTATCTTTTGAACTCACAAAACTGAGAAACGTGTGATAATAGCATAGCTAGCACAACAATTCATGTGTATGTTTGGGAACTGACAGGCAATTTGCATTTCATTGCCATTCAAGCTAATTTTCCCCTCCTGGAGGGCTTCCAGTTGTGCTGGACTACTCTGTAAAAGTGTCCATGTCCTGTTCAATGGCATACTGTTGTTGTTTTTTTAATGTCCCTACAATATTTTTTGTTACCCATCCTTTGAAAATCCTGAGATGATCAGACAATGGTTATATTGTAATATACTTTCCATAACTTGGTGCTTGTAACTTGGGGTGTTAAGAATTAGGATTCTTGGGGGGGGGGGGGGGTTGCAATTTCATCAATGTAGTAATTTCACATATTCATATGGATTTTGCCTTGCCTAACAAATGTTCCTCTGCTATGAATGAAATTGGTATGTGTTATCAATGCTCCTTGATTACTGTAAGAGAATTATGACACCCATATCTCACATCTTTGGTTACCTAACATATCTACAACTAAATTTTCTAGATTATAAAACAGAAGAACCTGTCCTATTTAGGTGAGAAAATAGCTGTCATGGAGAAATCAACATGCACTGAATGAGCGCCCAGCTGGGGAGTGCCAAACCTCTTGCAGCCCCAACTGCAAGAGGTGGTTATGGTTAAATTACCCCTGAATTGTACGTGCTTCACGTACACATCTGTGGGGATGCTGCAGTCCACAGTAAGAGAAAAAGAGCCTTGAGATACTGCCAATACAAGCGTGTGCCATTGGTTGTCTGCCAAAAAGATATCCCGAAAAGTAACTTGTGTCTGCCAACCATTCAGAAGGTCTCTGCTCCAGAAGAGAAAGTGAAGTTTACTCTGTGAATATCGGAGTCCGAGCTGCAGCGTGTCACTGTTTTCATCCAAAACTGTGAAGATGTACTCATTTCTCTGAAAACATAATGAAGCCAGTTAGCCTGAAAGGCATTATTTTCTTATACTAGCTTTGGGGTAGGTAAGAATACTGTACAGCTACATTGATCCCTGGACTCAGAGGATTAGAAAATATAACAATTATTGTGACATTTGTTAAACACTGAGTGTACGTAAGAAAGGCACTTATGCAATTTACAGGAATTTCAGTTGTGCACATGCACTATGTACTCATGACCATTTTTGCTCCTTTTTATTTACATCTGTCTTCCTAATAAATCATAATCTGGACAATGTATATAGGGATCTGGGTTGGCTTTTCTAGTTAGATAAGCTAGAAAGACCTGGGGAGTTCTCTTCATAGGTGTTCTCTGCTAACCATGATGACCAAAGATTTATGCACATTTCATCATGTGCCCTCACTTAACACCCTCCCCCTGCAGGCTTTCTGACATAATACAAAATAGTGTCTCAGGTAAGGAACACCTAGAATTAAGGCTGAGCATATACTGAGCCCAAGAATTTGTGATCAGCACCAGAATCAAGTTCACAGATCTTTTCACCATTTAATCCAGTCCTTTTTCTCCACCAAGCTCTCATTTTCTGTAACCAATCAGCTTTCTTTCCACCCCTGGACTGGAGTAAATGAAAGCTTATTCATTATGAACACTTCCAGGTGTATAAAAATATAGCAGTCATGCAAATACCTTAAAAGACAATTTGGATATAAAGAATTTGTTCGTTGATTTTTGCCCTATTCCAACAGAAATTATGTTCCTGCTTTGAGAATTGTTCTTTTCTTTTGAGATCCATCTTTCCTGGGAATTTTGTATTCTTATTCTGTAAGCAAAGCTGACTGTAATATGGTAGTGTAATACAGAAATAATGTATTTTCACGACAGCCAATGGTAAAAAGAAGGACCACATCAAATTAGTTCTTAGAACTATGAAGTAGTTTTGTTTTGTATATGTGGGTGGGGTTTTGTTTGTTTGTTTGTTTGTTTGTTTTGGTGCCTTTGAGTCAGGCTTGACTCCTGGTGACTGCCTGGAGTAGCCCATGCAGTTTTCTTGGCGAGGCTTTTTGGAAGTGGTTTGCCATTGTCTTCTTCCTAGGGCTGGGAGAGAATGACTGGCCCAAGGTCACCCAGTCTGCTTAATGTCCAAGGCGGGACTAGAACTCACGATCTCCTGGTTTCTAGCCTGGTGCCTTAACTACTGGCTCTATTGATCGTATTTTATTTGCTTTTTGTTACTTTTTAATCGTATGTTAACATTTTAATCTTAATATTAGCCACTGTCAAACATCACACTGAAGCTTGTGGCATATAAATCAATTTGATAAAAACAGTAATTAATTAATTAATTAATATTATTAATTGTGAATAACAGGTGTGTTATTACTGCATGAGTGCTGAACTGGTTCTTTTCTCTTTACTATCAGTTATAGTAAGACAGCTACAAACTGCTAGATTTAATGCTGTGTTTAAAACAATGATTTTAATCAGATAAGAGAGCTTGCATGCTAAATATGAAATATCAGTACATGTAGATTCTTGTAGTAAATTCGTTGGAGGTCTTCTTCTTTGAAAGTTGCTTCTTGTGCTTGTATAGTAGGTACTGATAAACTGAAGAAGTTATTAGATATTGTGCTAATTATCACTCTCATCACATTGCCCCTCATTAATGGTTCTGATTGCTTAATCTGAGTCCAATCTTAAAATTCAAAGGTTTCAGATTCCAGTTTTTAGGGACACATTTAGATAATCAGTTTCACTGAGGCAGTGACTGGCAATCTTTTTCCTGTTGTGAGGTAAATGTTGGGGACCACATGGTGGGTTGGGGTAGGACCAGAGGCAGAAGTCAATGGGGACACTCATTCTCCCTCAGATACCCTCTTTTTTTTTCTCTTTCTTCTCTCCCCCAAGCAGCAAGTCCTAAGAAAGGGGTAAGTATTCCAGTTAGTAAGTATTGCACCCATCTGCCTCTTTACTACACAGTGGCTATTAAGCCAGGGCAGAGACAGTTCAGAAGGATCCAATCAAGTTAAAACAAACAGGGTTTTCAAGGCATAAATATGTTTCACAAATGGATTAAATCCCTCTTTAGAATTTTTTCATTCTTCCATAGCATTCTTTCATTCGTTCATCATTAATATTTATTAGTCACGCTTGTAATGTAGTACAATACTACTGTGTTTACTCACACATGTATTTCTAGTAGCGCACAGACATTAAAAGGGTACTTTTAAAACTTTTGAAAGACTGCAAAAGGAATGTAATTTGCCGAATAGATGAATGGCAATACATTCAGTTAATGCATTTGTTATACTGTTTGTTTGGACCAGATGCATCAGCTGCCTGAAAAGCCTCTACAGTTTTGAACATATTAGAAAAAAATCTTTTAGAGTTAAACCAACAATGACATTTTATCAATAATTTTAATGCTTTACTAAAGTAAATGTGGATAATAAACAAGAAATTTGGAATAGCTTCATGTATTATAAAATCAAGGGGCTATAGTTTTTAAAAATGTTGAATACATTTCTTGTCATCTTAAAATGTTAGTTCATTAAGAAAATCTTTTTGAGGTCTATTTGATTTGTCAGCAGACATTAAAAATGTTAGTTGCTGCTCTTCTTATGTTGGAAATGCAATAAATTTGAAGATAAATTAATATACATGCTTTGGACATGCCCACTGATAGCTTCTCAGTGGTTGAACATTCTTATCATGGTGAACCAGGTTCTTGTAAGGAAGGTATGATCATAGATGTCAATGTGCTGTTAAGTTATATTCCAACATTTTGGAATGTGTCTATATATGAATAGCTTGATTTGGTGTGCTTGGATTGTTGCAAAAAGGCCATATTGTTTTCCTAGAAAGACACATGAGTACCAAATACCAAAGTCTGGCTTGATGAAATGTGTCAACTTTCAGCCTTTGAACTGGGGGTCTATTGATATCAAAGAAAGACTGAATGATATGATTCTACGTGGTCAAAGTTTAATTTGCTTAGAAACTGAACTGTTACAGTGCTTATATAGACAATTATTGTTGTATTTTGTTTCTTTTTCTTTTTGTGTTTGAATAATAGAATGATCTTAGAGGCCTAAGTCTAGTCTAGTCCACTGCTTAGAATCTCTGACACATGACCATCCAGCCTCTGAAGAACTCCAGTGAATTCACCACTTAATGTGGCAACCTGTTCCACTGGCTGACAGCTTATTCAGCCAGGAAGTCTGAACATATTCCTTCCAGTCCTAACCCATTCATTCTGGCCTCACTCTCTGGGGCAGTAGAGAATAAATCTGTGCTTCCTTCTGTGTGACAAGCTGTAAGATATATGAAGATTGTTATATTTGTCTCTTTGCTAGGTTAAACATATTCGGATCCTTGAATAATTCCTTACTGGGCTTGGCTTCCAGACCCCTTTGAACTTCCTCCAGCTTGTCACTGTTCTTTTTGAACTGTAATGGCCAGAACTAACAGTATTTCAAGTGAATCTGATGAGGACAGAGCAGAATGGAACAATTACTTTCCATGAGCTTGAATTGATGCTCCTGTTAATGTACCTCAAGATAACATATGCCTTTTTAGTACTGCTGGCTCATGCTTAACCTGCAGTCAAGTAGGATACCCAGATCCTTTTCACATGTGCTACTACCAAGCCAGTTTCTCCTCCAAGCAATATTTGTGCCTTTCATTTTCCCTACCGAGATGTAGAATAGTGCATTTCTCCCTGTTAAATATTATCCTATTTACTTCAGCCCATTGCTCAAGGCAGTCTAGAGCTTTTTGAATCTTCTGTCCCTCCTCCAAAGGGTTAGCCACTCTGCCAGCTATGTGTCACTCACAGATTTGATAAGTGTCCCCTCAACTACCTCATACAAGTCATTGTTAAAATATTGAACAACATAATGATCAGGACAAAGCCCTGTGGCCCTCCACCCCATACTTCCCCCCAAGATGAAGTGGAGCCATCAGTGAGCACTCGATGGGTGTGATCATTCAGCCAGCAGTGAGTCCATCTAACAGTAGTATCATTTAATCTATATTTTACCATTTTATAGAGGAGAATATTATCAGAGTTTCAGTCAAAGGCTTGGCTAAGGTCCAGGTACCCAATATCTACAACATTCTGCTGGTGTACTATTTTATCTGACTTTTATATCTTGTTTATTTGCATTCACCAGTTTTATTTTCTCTGTTTTGTAGTTGTATTAAAATAATAACACAAAATATGTTTGCTTACTTAATCTACTTATACCAGTTAGCTTCCAAATTGTATTTATGAATATATGTATATCTCTCCTTTCCCTTAGCCCCTCAACATAGATCATATCAGTCTCCCTTCACATTATTGTTTTTACCACAAGCTGGTATGAAAAAGAAATACTGTCCAAAGTCACTTAGTGAGTTCATAACCAAGAGGAGATGTGGATCCAGGTCTCCCAGTTTACTCATAGCATCATACAAGATGAACAGTCTACTGCATTCCACTTTCTCTTCATTTGTGGCTCCTGTTGTTCCTAAATAAATCCAAGGATTAACTTGGAAGTTTTTTTGTTTTTTTTTTTTTGTCTGCGCTCAGTCATTACTGACCCTGCAGTGACTGCCTGGACGAATCCTTGCAGTTTTCAAGGCAATTGTTTTTCGGAAGTGGTTTGCCAGAGCCTCCTTCCTAGAGCAGAGCCCAGCTGGCGAGAGCAGGAGGCGGGGTTTCCGTTGCTTCGCGCCCTTTTCGGGCGAGCACGGTTTCGCGCTTACCGG